>JASDQU010097057.1:0-19652 GCA_032191745.1 Picea mariana | reverse complement strand
GAGTGATAATTGATGATTAAAATGAGAGTCAAAACCCTCAATATATACTGTATCAATGACCTAATTTTACTTTTTAGGTCATAAAAAGGCCGACGAGGCCATAATGTCAAAATCATATTGTTTTTACATTAAATTGTCAAATTAAAACCCTAATTGAGTTGCAAAGAGAGTAAAAGCCCCTTCAAGGGAGGTGCTAGCCCCTTCTAGGGAAAATGAGGCATCCAGAAGCAAAACATTAGCCCCCCAGGGGCCTTTCCAACATGCCACACGTGCCACTGCTGCCCAGTCTACCTCCAAAAGAATCCATGCAGTTGGATGACGTCATGGTGAAGATGGAGACGTCCCAAGCCTTCCAAGGCTGGCGTTCCACTGAAAAAGGGTCATTCCCCCCAAGTCTAGTCCTGCCAAAGTGCCTCTGATGGAACGTCCTCTTCCTCTTCGGTGCAAAACCCTCGATCCATCTCCATCCTATCTCTACCCCTTGATGGGGTCTCAGCATCCGTCTAGTGGGCTCTTCAGCCCCATGAAGGTCCGAACTGGTCATCTCCCCATGTGTACCGGTCCAAATGGTACCTGTCCGTCGGGCATGGTCCTGCACATCAAAAGCTACGCCCTCCATGGGCTCATCAGTCACCGGAATCATAGCAATGTTAATCACATCTCATCATCAATATTATTAAACATATACATAAAACCCTAATACATCAGTCAATAGCTCAAAGACATTACAAAAACCCGCAATACAAGACTGGAAAAAAAGACAAAACGTCCTATTGGGCTAGTGTCCACAAGAAAAGGAAAGTTTCATGGAAGATTTCATCCAAGCCATGTAAGTGAGGTGATGTGGCTAGGGGATGTCCAGACATGTGGGTGCAATGAGGGCCAAGGACGCATAATGTTATCTATGGGTGCCTTTGTAAAAGGCAAGTTGTACCTGTCATGGATGCATTTTTTTCCAAGCCCACTCTTGCCTTTATTCTTTTCTTGCTTCATTCTTTTATTTTCTTTTTCTTTTTATTCAAGGGCTAACCAGAGGACACTGCCTTGGCATGGTGACCAGAGCTGACAGTGTTACCCACAAGTACTTTCACAGAGATGTGAAGGTTGGCTCATGATGAGACCCCCTATCCTCTGACTAGGTCTTGTTTGTTATTTTTCGGGTCCCTCTTGTTTCTTGCTGAGAGGCCTTTTATTGCCTTCTTGGGGATCCTTGGGCGAAGCATCTCGAGGTTTCATTTCTAGGCTTTTGTTTTTTACCAGCTGCTTTTACTTTCTGGGCCTTTAGCCCCTTCTTCCCATGAGATAAGGTGCCATCCTACAAATGGGTCAACCCAATGCCCGGACAAGGGGAATGGGATAAATGAGCAGGAGATAAGATGAAACAGTGGTGCTATGATGGGAGCGAACGATGGCTTTTCAGAAATTCCCCCAGTGGCAAACCAAGACCTATGTGCACAAGCTTGTTAGGGCACCCTGTCAATCTCCCCAAGCATGGTCAAGTAGGATAATGTAAGATGCAAGCAGTTGTTAGAGATAAAAGGAATCAAATGCATATATTTAAAGGTTTCAATGATCAAAAGTGACATACCATGATACTTGGACCAATTACCTCATGGAGCAAGAACCTCTTTTGATACAGACCAAGCCGATGGTGATGGATGTTGCTGCTACTGACAAGACAAAGTTGATGGAAGAAGAAAAAGATGGGCCCTCCGGGGCCATGATCAGGTCAATCCTGCTCTCGGTACTCCATGTCTAGGACCTATGGGCCTCGAGACATGATCTCCTAGTTATCCCTAAAATCGAGGATAACAATGCCATTCCAGAGCCTCGTTGTGGATGATGATATTGATGATGAGAAAAAATTTCGATGATTTATAGATATGTCAGTCAGTGTTCCATATGTTGTTGATGTTGTTGCCCTCTCTCTCTCCTGATGATGTTGTAGAATACCCTTTTTGTTAAGGGGGAGTGTTGAAATATTGTAACTGCAAAGAGTATTTTATTTATTATTGAGTCATTATTTATTAGATCAATCCCCTTTTGTGAATTCATCGTGTCGAGCATTGTAATTGACCAAATCCCCTTTTGCGGATTGGTCAAACCCTAATTGTATTATGCAAATTAAGAAGTCGGCCCCCGGGCCTAATTAAAGTGGTTTTAACCACTAAGAAGACAAGTCGACCCTGCCCAGTGAAGAGACACCTTTCCAGCACCTGCCAGCCAGTATAAATAAAGGAAGTCAACGCCTCATTATCTCACTCACTCATTCACTCATCAAGTGCGCAAGTTTGGAGAGTTGCAGTTGGGAAAAGAAGGAAGAAAGAGACGCATTGCTCAGTGTTGGATATTCTCTAGTGTTTTGGTTTATTGTCTTGGCATTGTATTGGCTATCTATATTAAGGAAGTTTTGTTGGGTTTTCTCCCCCATGAGGGTTTCCAAGGATAAATGTTGTGTATCGTGTGATTGTGTTTCTCTCAGTGATCCTACCTATGTTATGGTTATCTAGTAAATTGAAAATAAACCTAATAATAGCTAAAAACTTAACAAGTCAAAGCTAATTGAATGTTGGTTTTCCCATTTGGGTTTCCAAGGTAAATTATGAGTTTATGTGTGGTTTTATTGTTATGTGGCTTTCATTGTCTATGAGTGGAAATGGTTGCACTATAATTTAATGGTAAATGGTGTGCACTAAGATTAATGGTTGTCTATGTTTTGCTTTCGTAAAGAAAAATCTGTGTCAGTTGTGATTTGAGTCCGTTCTTCCTTAGATACGGTTCCCAGGGGCCAATAAGCCAGTCTAATAGCTTTTTAACCACACCCGTACATCTACTTTGAAGTTTGGAAATCGATAGCGCTTCTTCTAGAGCTATTGCTATCTACCTGGAAGTTGCTAATTTAGTTTTAAGAGCCATTGGAGGAATTTCTCTCACTCCCAGAGTCAAATTGTTGTTGGTTAGAGCCTACACTTTTCCCACGAGCCATTCATTACGTTTTCAACATTTCTAGGGCATTTTCCTTTTCCCATAGGTTGTATAAAGACCATACTACGCATTCTAGTGTTGCTTGTGCATTTGTTATTTTCCCACAAGCCAGATACAACGTTTTCCTTCTTAGTCAGTTACCCAATTCACCCCAAACGTTTTTAATTGTTGTTGGTTACCATATTCTCCCTCTAAACATTTTTCGACATCATTGGTCACCAAATTCACCCTTAATATGTTTTCCTCCATTGTTGGTTGCCCAATTTTCCTTTCATAGGTTTTGTCTTCATTGTCGATCGTCAAATTCGCCCTCTGAGTAATTATCTATGTCGTTGGTCAACATGACTTGTCCTTGAGCGTTTTGTTTCACCGTTGGTCGACTCCTTCCACCTGGATCGTATTCCCCCTATTTAGTCGACTAGTCTATCATTTGGTTGGCCCAACCATTGGAGTAGTCGACCAGTCTATCATTTGGTCGACCCGACCATTAAGAAAGTTGACCTATCTATCATTTGGTCGAACCGACCGTTGGAGTAGTTGATCGGCCTATCATTTGGTCGACCTAGCCATTAGAGAAGTCCATTGATCTATCATTTGGTCAACCCGAATACTGGGGTGGTTGACTGGTCTATTGGGTAGTCGACTTGACTATTGGCTTGGTTGGTTGAGTTACTATCAAACAATGAGAGCTAAGGAAATGTATGGAAAATTATTGGTGGACATAGGAATGTTTCAGCTTGATTGAGGTGTAAATTGAGGTAGCTATATTGTGGTATTGAATTGGCAATCCATCTTGCAAGTTTTCCTTTCTAGATTATATTTGTATTACATAGGTTTTTGTGTTGGTGAAATGGATAGGCTATAAGCCTTCCGTTTATATAATGACTCTTCTTATCCTTTAAGAATTAAAACTAGAGCAAAAGACAACCTCAAATGTACAATGGGTAGAGACGCATATAGAACTTTTAATGATGAGGTATTTTAATGTCCTTTAGACCAACTTGGTCTATAGGATCCAACGAAGAAAGTGTGAATAGAGAAACCTAAAAAATTAAAATCCTAAAATTATTTATTTAGATAGTGGTTTCGACGAGAGTTTATATTCACGATAAAATCTCAAAGCTTAGTTTTGTTGTCTTGGATTAGGATTTCATGAACTAGATTGTGATTACACAGATTAGTATATGCACGTCTAATATGGTTGTATAAAGGGCATCTTAGCAGGAAATGAGTGGTATTCAATCTCCTCCAAGTTGAATAAATTACAAATTATTTTTCCCAATGAGTTTTCATAAGAGCCCATCTTCCAAATTCATTGTACAACTCGTGTGTATTAGTTATTATTTTAGCAATCATCATGTTTTTCCTTGAAGGTTGAAACCTTATTAGACTAGGAAGGATGATCAAGCTTGGGATTGATGGTGTTTTTATAATGACATAGTTTTTTGTCTTTGATAATCCATAGGAAACTAGGCATAGGTTTCGTCTTTGATACTCCATAAGAAATTAGACACTTTATTTTCAATTTTCAATTTAAGGTTTTTGTCATGGCAAATGGTTATGTCGTCATAGATGTCACAAATTTTTAACCTATTATCAAGGTCCATTTTCCAGTGTCTTTTTAGATGAAAATGGTTTAGGCATGATGTAATGATCCACCCCATTCTCCATTTAGTTAAGAATTGATGTCAGAATATGACATTATTGAGTGTATTTGTGCTATGTGGATTACTAATTTCTTTGGAAATGGGAAGGGCATTAAAAGTGTTGTTAACGATGAAAAAAGTGGTGATGCTAACAAAGATGTTGACATATCAGGGTGATAATATTGATATATTTGTCAACACAATAACAATGATATTGTCGATGAAATCCATCAAAAGAGACATAGAAACTCCACTTTTTAAGAGGGACCTCTTCGTATATAAAACATATCTAGCTAATGTATAGTCATTTGCCGTCTTCACAAAACTTCTGAATGGCATCCTCTGTTATAGTTACTAGGGCATTCTAAATCTATACAAAATTGGGCATTAGCATTTTGCAAATCTCTACAAAGCTAAAGAGTGGGCACTTTGTTAGAGATTCAATGAAATAGGGTATTGATATATATTACAAAACAAGCATATCTATTGACAGTTGTCAAGATTTATAGATTGTATCAACAAACATTTTCTATAGGTCAAGCATGTGCTCTAACAAAATGAGCATTTTTTATGTATGTTATGAATGTAAGGTTGTCGATTTCATTAATTTGTAGGACATTGACTTTGGCCATGCATTCCAGTGTTCCATATCCCCTGCTCAAATATCTTCAGTATGGACCAAGGAAAGTTAAGTGGTAAGAGAGGAACTATATTGCAACCAAGTTCTCTCATCTATCCTCGGCAGTTTTGGGGGATCAAAAGCCTCCTAATGGAGAGGTGTGATCTGAATCAGATCCGACAAGAACAATTGGCTATGGGCACGGACTTTAGGATATTGCAATAGATAATTTGTTGCAATATACCAATATTGCAACAAATACATTGTTTAGCATTCAAGATAAGCTACCCATATGTATCAATCTATTAAGTTAATTATATCTTATTACATCATATATATATATAGTGGGGTCATAATCATAGATTATCCTTTTAACATTTATTTTCAGATCTATTCACTTGTAATATTAACATAAAATTTTCATAGTATAAAATCCAATAAATTAAATATTGAAGTAGACTTTACTGTTTAATCATCCAGATCGCTCTGATATCATCTTAGTTTCAAAAAGGGAATGTTTAATATGATAAAAAAATACAATTAATTTAAAAGTCCTATTATACTCGAACTTCCTTATTTCGATCATACGGACATAATAAAAAAAATGCTTTTAATACTAAATTCCATATAACATCATCTTAGTTACAAATGATAAGCCATGTTTTAGAATCGATAGAAAAGGAACAATTAATTTACAGGACCAAGATCATAAAATCCTATGAAAATTCTTTAAATGCATTTAACCACGCGATCTAATAACAAAATCCTATGAAAGTTCTTTCAATGTATTTAACCACGCGATCTAATAATAAAATCGGATGAAAGTTCTTTCATTAAACCTAGGCACAAGAAGATCTAGACGATAGTCAGGATGCTCATCAAGGTTATCGACTAACACAACAGTGTTGTTAAAAGGAATGGACCTTCACACGTGAGTCTGAAGATTTTGCTCACTTTTGCCATAACCAAGACGATTGACAACCTGCTCTAAGGCCAACTCAATCAAACCATAGATCGAACTTGTCGAACAAGCATGCAGGGCATTCATAATGACATTGTAGTCGGTACATTTAGTTCCCAACCGATTATTATGTAACTGCAACTACCTAATATGATTACCACCTTGGTTATCATTTGCTTATCGTGTACAATTAATGTGTTCTACTTCCCTTTCACTTCTTATATTGACTCTGAAAAGAGAGCATCCTACCTGTAGGCAACAATTAATCTACAATTCAGATCGCCTCTTAGTCCATTAGAAAACACCGATTAGACCTTTGGGTAGGAGACCAATTAAACCGGCTGAACTTCAATGTAAAATATCCATCAAATATTTCGATGAATTCACTCAAAGACGTTTTTTTAACTTTCCCAGTTGCTGGATTTCCTTGTCTTGCCATTTAGGACGACTACCATAACGGCAGTACAGCCCAAACCATTTCACATTCAGGAGAAAAAGAATGAAAATGGATAAAGGGATCTGATTGATAATGATTTAACATTCCCTAATCTGCAAGTTACAAGACCAAGAACCCAAATTGCACTGTTTATGTTCATTCATGAGTAGCTTTTGTGCCCAGCATTTAATTGGTATATAAATATCGGTGGCTAGTCTATTTAATTCTCTATTGATTGCACACAAACTGAAACCCTGAAATTGATTTCTATGTGCATATTAGAAAATTGGGCCCCCTACTTTCTATAAAGGCATGGAAACATCAAACTGGTAAGCGAAACATGGATACGTAAGAAGTTTCTTGTTATTGAGAAATCCCAAATGAGTGATTTCTTTAAATGAGATGAAGGTGATACAACAAGAAGCATCTACAGGATTATTAGGTCATCTTTCTCCTGCAATAAAATTAGCCAATATGCCACAATGTTAAATGTTTGCGTTAGACTAGATTACAAGTGGAATGACTTGCTCATTACAAAAATTTTGATGAACGAATCTCCTACCCTTCTTAGACTTGTTATCTTACACCTGAGCTTTGAAGTCATCAGGACTACACAACAAATGTCTAATAACCTAATAAGGAATTCAAACCTGAAAGAAAACCGCAGATATTCAGCATAGCAATTAAAGTATGAGATGAGCTGCAACAGCGTGCCATTGCACTGCAGCATTTATATTTCTTGTGCAAGACAGATTAATGGCCTTCTCAAACTTGCTAATATGTAATATCCTTGTGCAGTTTGACTTCTCATGCTACCGGTCCATCATCATGTCCTGGAAAAGGAGCTAGCTCATTCAGGTCAATGAAACGCCGTTTCTTCACATCAGCAGGTTGTTCCCTTGTAACTTTCATCCTTTCTTCAAAAGATGGTTTTGCAAGTGGGCCATCCACAGCATTAACAGACTTCCTAAACTGTTCTCCATCATTAGGTTTTTCCATAATATCATCAAGACAATCTTCACTTTCCATATCATAATCAGCACTGTTACTTACATCAGATTGGGTTTTAGGTATATCAATTTCATTACTTGATCCAGCTAGCTTCTCCAAGTCTTCAGCATATTCTTCCTCGGAACTTGACATGTCATATTGTCTATAATCAATGTTGTGAGTGGCTCTCTTGCTGCGCCGCAAACCAGATTGAAGTTCATCAACAGACTTCAACTTGAGTCCCTTCCTTTTTCTTCCAATTGAAAGTCTTTGTCCCCATCCAATATTCGGACTGTGTCCCCATTTTCTATTGTGAGAATCATCCATGTCCTCACTAGTACTAACAGCATTGCCATAATCATCATCTTCTTCAATATTCTCCTCATCTCCTCTGTATTCTTCATCACCCTCCGAGCTACTAGATAATTTTTTACGGCTTCGTCTTTTAATATATTCATCATCATATATCGCCTCCCCAACTATTTCCTCATCACTGTCAAAATCTGCCTCATTGTCTGAAACAGCTTCCACAAACTCTTTTTCAGAGTACCTTTGAGGCCTCCGTCTCCATCTATCACTAGACAGAACAGATCAAATGATATTAATGTTGAATGGACCTAATAATCACACTTTCAATATCTATGTTCAAGCAAATTCAAATAGTATTGTTTCTTTCCAGTGTGCACAATCTAATCAAAATTCAATAAAAAAATCAACACACCTGCGAGTCAAAGGTTCAGCTGTATGTTCTGCATCAGTTTCTCCACTTCCGTTCCTCAAACTGGAAGAAGTGGCACCAGAATATTCAAGGTTACCATTTTGTTTACCATTTGCACCTGGATTTTCGGGTCTAACCGGAAACTTTCTGAGTACAGGCTCTGGTGAGGGTTGCTTCTTCCTGAATCATTCAAATTGCATTAATGAATTGCCACTACTAGAGACAACTAAAACAATACAGGATATGAAACTAAATACCAAATTAAGAGTTTAAAAAACAACTCAATACGTTCATCATCTAAAATTTGCTTACTTTGTTACTTTTATTGCCTCACTGATAGATCGGTCAAATTCATCTGCAAAAGGAGAAAATGAAACACTGTTTACTCAATAGAGTATATACAGAAAATCTATGCTCGTGGTTAAACACAGCATAAATGGTTCTTGAAATTTCCTTGGGCTATTGTTCATTTTGTTTAACATTTCACTTAGCATGGTTCAAACTTCAAACTATAATTTGCTTGACCAAATTTATCAGAACCGGAACTGGACTGGAACCAGTTTGCCCCAAAGTTACAAACCAGACCAGAACAGGCCAATAAAACAGTGGAATAAAAAATACATAAAAAATTAAAATTTTAATTGAAAAACTATATATTCAAGTACGTCAATGCGAATCCAAAACATTAGACACCAAATATGCAAAATCTGCTAATTTATATTGCATGTATGGGTAAAAATAGAAAAAATACATTGATAGTTAAGTTCCGAGATACAGAAAATTTGAAGTTCTGAAAAAAGCATATATAAAATGCGGCTATAAATGGCCTCTAGAGTCTAAAAATCATCATACTATAATCAAATGAGTATATATCTCATCTACACTCTAGTTCATTATACCTAGGAATCTTAAGTTTGCTTTCCCTTGGTGAATGGCTTTGACAGCTGTTACCGTTTGGTGTTTTAAATCAGTTGGCACCATTGGGCATCATATAGGTTTCAATCAGTTGCCACCATTGAGCAGCATATTACCCTTCTAGGTTTCAATCTTGGAATACCACAATTCCCAGCTCATGGCGTGCAGGGTTATGTTTTGCATATATGTTGAAATTCTAAAAAAAAAAATGAATGTTAAGTGTTGAAAGATGAAAACACCTCAATTTCTATCTTCTCTGTGAGGGTCAATGGCTATGATCCCACCACCAAACACATCCTGAAATGAGGTTCCCACTTTAAATTTTGTTGTTAAAAATTAGGTTAATGTTGACATTTACCTATACTTCTAATTTAAGTTAATGAAAGTAAAATAAAAGTAAAGGCAATTGTCAACATTAACTTTACAATTTAAGATAAAAAGTTAAATACACTTCCAAAAAGGAGACCCTTCTTTTCTTTTCTTTTCTCTGGTGCAATTTTTTAGCTGTGGGTGGCATGTGTGTCAGGACAGTACCAAACTGGCTGGTTTGGATCTGAACTGACCAGTTGAAGCAGCTTGTACCCCAACTGACTAATTCAGAATCCGAACATCCCAAAACCAGTTTGGAGGACCAATTCGAACAGAAATTCCTCCAAAGCAGTCTGCACCACTCGGCTCTGATATGATGTGGGAACAAACTACGAGACAAATACCCAAGAAGATCAACTCAGATCTAAAAGAAACCAACTTCATTTCATGATCAAAACCAAATACAAGAGGCATATTTATAGGCTATCGATACTATTATTTGGAGTTATAATTACTCGTCATAATAATTATGTGCTTGACTATGGATATTAACAAATGACAGTAGATGTAAAAGTTTGATTCCAGCAACACAATAAGATATCTATTGTATTCTTATGATGATCCTTGATGCAGTAGATACTTAATTTAGTAGAGTGCTCGCCTCCTTGGCACATTTCTCAGCAACCTAGGGTTAAGGATGATTTTGGCATGGTTGATGGAGGTAAGAGCACCCTAGGATTTCTTGTGCCTATTTTGCTCCTATGGCCATTCTTGATGGATTAGACACTTGGATCTTAGGGCGCGCTCTACTATTCCCTGGATTTCCAGCATTGGCTCAGCATAAAGAAGATTTCAAGGGGTTTCAAGCCTGATGATGATGATAGATGATATAGCACTCTTGGTGAATACACTCTAGGATTTTATGTGTCTATCATGGTCTTATAATGATGTTTGATAAAATAGACACTTGTTTGGGTTGAATGCCCTGCTTTATGATGGACTTATAGCACTTGGCACAGTCTTCCAATCATTTTCAGCACTATTGGAGGAGGAAGGATGGCATGGCACCTTGGGCAAGAGCACCCTGGGGTTTCTAGTGTCTATTGAGCTCCCATGGAGGTGTTCTACAGGATAGACATTGAAATTAAGTGAGTGCTCTACCTCTTCGAGTTTTTCCAGCATCTTATGATATGGATGGAAGGGCCAACCCACTCCTTGTTGCACAATTGACTCGACTACTAAAGCGCTTGGCTTCATTCTTATGTTTTGAGGTTGACATGGCACTTTTTGATGTCTTGGCACCTCATTCACATGGAGCACTCCATTGCTTGTACACAGGTGGAGGCATTCTCATGGATCGAGGCTATTGGATAGGGGTTGTTACATGCATGTGGAGGTTGTTGAGTTTTGATGACTTAGCACTCGATCTATGGTGTCTATTTGGTGATTATCAACCTCCTATCTTGAGATCCACTTCATCTACCTTGGTCTATGGGTGATTGAAGCCACACGTGCCACTTGGAGGGTTTTTTTGCATATTCTTCAGAGCTGGTCTTCTTACATTGAAGCTTGAGCTTGATGATTTGGCACACTTATACTTGAGCATCTATCCACTTGAGGAGGGCGTACTACATCTGTTCCTGTTAGATACCTAATCCTTGGGATTATGGTACACTGTAAATATTATTTTAGGAGAAATATGCGGAGTCATAGGTGAATTGGAAGAGTCATTCTGACCTCTTGGAAGATGAAACCAAGGTCACCTCGCATTGTATTAATGAATGTCTCACTTTAATGCAAATCAATTCATTCATGGAGTTACTAATCCCTGGCCTAACAGTGGTATCAAAGCATAGATTTTCTTGATAACACAATGATCTCTCCTGAGTTGCTTCCCTTCTCCCTCGTTGCTTTCTTCCACAGTTTCCTCCATAGTTTCTTCTAGTGTTGTTTTTACTGCCGTTGGGAAAGAGACGACCAAGCGGCCATCGATGAGAGTTCTAGCAACCCTTCTTGATGCCATTTCTTATCGCACAATCTGTACTTGCCCAAAGCCTAAAGGCAAGTAGGACGAGATTGGCATAACACGGAGGCAATCCTGTCACTGTCACCTTAACAGGGTGCCTCTTTCTATTTAAGAGGAAGATGACTCTACTCCAAGGGAGACGTCCCTAGACCTAGTGGGTTGATGAAGGGAAAAGGTAAAGTAAATCAACCTTCTCTCTAGGTCACTCAAGTGGGAATTTGTGTCTTGAAAGGTGAAGCAAATGGGGTAAAGAAAAGTACCTGCCCTTAACCAAGACAACAGCAAACGTTATGACAAGCAACAATTGATATTAACACTTCAACAAGACATCAAATTCATGAAAGTAAATGCTGGAAGCTAGTGTATGCAGTGAATGACAGCAATAAGCAAATGATAACAGCTGCAAAGTATCTCAGAGAATGCACTTGCATAGACAATGTAACAAGGTATTAAAGCTCCAATAATGGTACTATGCCAGTTCTTAGAGATGTACCAACCAACAATTAAACTTTAATAAGTTGTCTAAGAAGACTGTAACAGCAGTAAAATAGAAGTAATGACAGCAGCAACAACCTTCAGAAATGTACTTTAAAGAGGCAATTAATCACACTTTGGCATTTATTGATAGTACCTTGCTTCATACAATTTCTGGGCTGTTTTAAGCTGGTTAATAGGCTGATATAAGCTGCAAATGATGGCTGTAGCAATGATTATGACAGCAGCACGTCAGTTGTTAGTATCTCTAGACTAGGTTAGCAAGTTAGTTTAGGTTAGTAGGGTATCAAGCAGAAAATTTGAGTTTGAAGTTTGATGATCCTTGTCAAAGGAGTGAGGAAAGAAGACTAGTGCCTTCTTAGGGTAATGGAGTCTAGGTTGGCGGCTTCTTCTAAGGCTGATAATAAATGATTGTACACAAAAATCCAAGAGGGAAAAGGTCTAAGAGGAGTAGCACCTTAAGTCCTCCTAGACTTTGACCTCAAGATGAAAGGTGCTAGGGTGTAGGCACTTCTCGGACCTAGCGCCTTCTTCTCCTTAGACTTTTTATGGATAGAAGTAATTATGCAACAATAACTTATACAAACCTCTAAAGTGCTAGCAGTTTAGGGCTTTAGAGGTTGCACTAGTTACTAGACCAATTTTAATAAAGTTTGGCAAATGAAAAGAAAGAAAGTAGCGCTTTAAGTTTCTTACTTCAAGCATTAATTGGACATGCATTTTCATAATCTTATATGAGTAAGCAAACCATTACCATAACCATTAACAATGACAAAGTAAAAATCCACTTACTTGCACCAAGAATAATCATGTAAAATCATGATAGATTGCCAAAACACTCCATAAAATTTGTCCAAGTACCAAAATAAGCCTTAAAAGAGAGATGTGCCTTCCTTGTTTCAGCCAATAACCCTAATAGGGTGAAACTTTCAGACCTCGTCTCCAAGGGACAAGTTATGATGAAAAAATGAATGTACTTTTGCCTATTTATACAAAATTATGACCTTTAATTCACTTTTAGGTCAAAAACAGGGCAGCAACAACACAAGACAAGGAGAGTGCACCTTCTCTAAGGGTATCACACAAGAGAGAGAGTCTCCACAACCACGGAACAAGAACAATACTCAACTGTAGCAGTTGCAGTTGCACTTCTTAGGCTACCACCAAGAATGTCACCAAGAATACCACCAAGAGATACTAGAAGGTAGGGCGCATATCTTAGGCTAGATAGGGCTAGAGAGAGAGACCAAGAATCACCCCAAACGATGCACCTTCCTTTCTTGCAACTGCAGCTCTAAACTTGCGCTATACCTTTCTGAGAGAGTGAGTGAAGTGAGTACAAATGAGCTCAAGCGCCTCCTATTTATAGTGGTTCTTCTCTCCTGTCTAGGCCAACTTGTCCTTCTAGAAGCTAATACTTTAATATTAATTATTTTACTAAGACGACTTGTCTTCTAGGGTTTTTACACATCCGTTTAGGATTTCTCTGGCTTCCGGAATATTCTATTCTAGTCAAAGGTTACACATGGAGGTTAATACCTCCCGCAGCTACCATAATATCAACACGCCCCTCTTGGGAGAGGTGGCGCATTCTTGAGGAGGGTGCCCACCTATTGAGAGGTGGTGCCCTCCCTCTTGATCTCACTCTTACACTTGGCAAATGGTTGGTGAATGAGGAGAGGTGGCAGCCCTTATGTTTACACTTGGCCCCTCTTCACCTTCCAAGTGATGCGCCCTCCCTCTCCATGTGGTGCGCCCTCCTCCCTTGATCTCTTCACCCATTGTGCTATATATTGAGCCTCTTGCTCCCATTGTAAACACTATTGTACTATCATTTGGAATAGAAGGCTTTGGAGGCTAGATTGGTGTAGTGATCTCAATGTGTGGATGCTAATTGTCATTGTGCCAAATTTTTGAGGTGATGTTGTTTCAATTATTTGCTTTCAATTTGTTGAATATATGATCTATTAAACTGGTTTGTCTTTCTAGATCAATTGTCTCTCATTGAATAATAAGATTTATTAAGCCAGCTTGCATTTCTAAGTCTTGTTGTTTTATATATGTAATCAAAGATTTCATGCTCTTCTTGTTTGATTGACATTTTTTCTAAATTTCATATGTAGAGAGCACTACTATTTAACATTTTGTTACAAGTGTTTGAAGCTGATAGATTTACATGCTTGAAGGCGAGGTTGAGCTGGTTTGCATCCTCTTCATCTTCAAGATCTATAAGGACATAGTCCCTCTTTCCTCTACCAAGAAGATGCCATTTTTCCCAAGGATTTCAAGCTCTTCTTTCTCTCTTTCTCAAAAGAAATTTTACTTTCATTTCGGTTACTCCATTGCATGCAAGTGTTAGGATCTAAAACTTAAATCTAAATCTTTGTTATCTTACTTTGCATGCATAGATTAAACTAGATCTAAATTTTTACTTTCAAGCTTCACCTAAAGTTTAGATCCAGCATAGGGAAAAGTCTCCTTTTAGCAAGTTTTCTTCTAAATTATTAAAGGTTAAAAGATAGTCCTTTTCCAAAAAATTTCATTGAATATTTGGCAAATCTAAGTGCCTTTAAATTGTTGTTTTAAAACAGCAATCAAAGACCCTAAGGAAACAAGTTCTCTAGCTTGCTTTCCTTAGTTCTTTTTTGTACTTTTTCTTTAGCATTTTACTTAGAAATTTTTTGGTTTTGCTAACATAAGTCCAAGACACTTTCAAAGTGTTTTTGGGCATCTTTTGTCTTTGTTTGCTTGTTGTTTTGTGCAGGTTTGTGAAAAGCCAAGGGGAAACTCTGTCCATTTTGGGCGGATTTGGACATTTCAAGACCCTCGGGAGCACCCCTTTCTTCAATAAACTCATTTGTAAACATTGTAAAGACTTGTGATCCCCCGAATGAATGATCACAAGTCACTCCAATAAAGATCTTTGTAATTCCATTAATAAAATCAGTGGGGCTACAAGCTCTCACTCTTCATCCCCCGTGGGGGAACAGTGTTTTTGGTGATTGTGTCATTTTGCATTTTTGGCTTAAGTTTGCTTTTAATATCTTAATATAAGCTTAAAGTAACCTTAAAACTCATCACAAAGAACAACAGTCTTAGCTTAGTTTTCATTTTTGGAAAGTAATATTCTAATTGCTAGTTTAGTTTTCATTTCAGCATTTGTTTATTTTCTTGCAAATAAACCAGTCCCCTCAGCTCCTCTGAAAAGAGGCTGGACAGTGTGGACAGTAGTAATTAAAAAAACATTTATTTTCTTGTCATTTCAATTTCTTGCTAATAAACCCGCTCCCTCAGCTCCTCTGAAAAGAGGTTGGTCAGTGTGCACTTAGCTTAAATAGAAAAAATTTAGTTTTATGCAATTTCAATTTGGGAAATAAACCCATCCCCTTAGCTCCCTGATGTATGCTTTGAACCCTTGCGAGCCTAGCTCAATCTAGGGAACTCATCAGAACTAGGGTTGGTCAGTGTGGATCTAGTTTAAACTTAGGACAATCTTGAAAAACTTCTATTGTTTGGTTTGGAGAACCGCCTAAAGAAAGTGTGTGAAGTCATGCAGAATACCTAAGGCTTGTTCCCCTCCATGTGGAACATCTGACTCCTTTAGTGAGTTTGTTGGTGAAGCCATTTGGTTTCGGAAAACTCTCTGCAAATTTCCATTCTAAGGAATAGTCTCTTGAGAGGCCACATCCTAGATTAGATTTGCTTTCTTGCACTACAAATTTCACAAGCATTAAAATTGATCTAATCAAACCTCAATAAATTTTAATAAAGTTTTACAAGGACATCTCCACATAGCAATCTTCATCTCAGCAGCGTTACATCTATATCACAATATTTGGCACTGGTCTTATTCACTTTATTTTTACAACCAATTTCACTTCAAGTATTTACATTGCAAGCTTTTCCTTTGAAGTATCATATTGATGTATGCACCTCATTTGCTTTACTATTATTGAATGTATCTTTGGATAAGTGAATGAATCATATGTTGCTAGTGTAAATTGATATTTTGTAATAATTGTTCTTGTTGCAATAAACTCCTAAACTCTTTTATTCTCTTTAGGGACTACCCCCCTTGGCTTCGCTAGGAGTTGGCCTAGACGGAGGAGTTGAGAATCAGGTGACAACACCTTGACTCGAAACTTGCCCCCAAGGACACACCCAATGGATTGAAGGTTTCCTCCACGTTACCTGAGGTGTGTATAAAGACAGCAACAGACCCTACATTATACATGCAATTGATTGGCTCTCTTATGTATCTGGTCAACACTAGATCGGATATATGCTTTGCAGTTAACACACTCAGTTAGTTCATGGTTGAGTCAAGGAGAGTACACTGAGTGGCAACGAAGCATGTTCTGAGATATCTATGTGGCACAGTTGAGTATGGGTTGAGCTACATCTAGGGAGCTGGAGTGAAGATAATGGGCTTTACAGATGTAAACTGGGCAGGAAGCACAGTTGACAGAAGAAGCACTTCAGGGTGTTGTTTCAACTTGGGATCAAGAGTTGTTTTCTGGTTCAACAGGAAGCAGAAGTCAATTGCATTGAGCTTTGTTGAGGCAAAGTACATGGCAGCTAGCTTAGCAGCATGTTAGGCCATTTGGCTTCGAAAACTTCTCATGGGGTTGTTTGGACAGGACTTGGAGACTACAGTCATCCATTGTGACAATCAGAGTTGCATCAAGCTCTCTGAAAATCCAGTGTTCCATGACAAATCCAAACACATTGAAATCACATTTTAATTCATCAAGAACGTGCAGAAAGGGACAATGAAGCTACAGTATGTGCCCACAAGTGAACAGGTTGCAGACATTCTCGCGAAGGCCTTGATGAAAGGCAAGTGTGTCTTCTTCAGGGATAAGTTGGGGGTGGTGCAAAACACCTTCCTCGCTAAGAGGGAGTGTTAAATTTGTAGTTTGGAAGGTGTCTTAGCATCGACCTAAGTGTCCAGGCATGAAGGACATTTAATTAAAACCCAGATCAACGTTTTAATCTTATCCTAAGTTTTGACTTAAGAAAAGCATAAAAATTATGTAAAAAAATTTATTGGCTTTATTTGTTCAGATCTCCTAAATTTCTGACTTATGGAAATAATATTTCACTTAAAGTGAATTTTTCCAGATTCTTTTAGAAAGTTCACAAGAATGGGGAAATAGAGTAAAGTGAAAAGATAAAAAGGAGGTTGATGCAAGGGTGAGGACACACTCATTTTGAGCAAACAAGAGAAGAGGGTGCTTAGCTGAGGAAGAGGGCAAGTGAGTAGTTGTGAGGGAGGCGCCTTGGCTGGGGTGATTCTGCAGAGAAGTCCAGTCGGCTATTATGGCCCTTTTTAAACTTTTTTTACCACATTTCCATACCCTGCAGAGAATTGTAATAAGAGGTGTTGCATGATGAATTTTGTAAAAGGTATAGCCTCCTAAGACTTAGACATGAGTTGTTACTCTAGAGTGCTTTTTTTACTTGTTAATTATATTTTGTTGTCCGAGCAATTTATAGTTTCCGAGTTTTTTCACTCAATTCCCCCAAAGCTGGAGTATATACTCATGGTTAGGCCTTAGCATGGTCATCTAAGCCTAGTGTCTAATGTATATTACCATGCTAAACATCCTCCTAGAGTTTCATGGAAATGTGCTAAGTCCCCCTTAGGGTTTTTTAATTTTTTCAGTTAATAAAAAATTTCCCGTAAAACGAAATTTTTTAATTATAATTTGCTTATGTATTAAAATAAGTGGTACTATGAGGCATTATATGCCTTAGGGGTGCTCATTTTTGGACCTAGTGCACCCACTTTACCTAAGTATCCACTTTTGTGAGTGAAATTGGTGATTTTAATCACTAAAAAGGTAATTTCACTCTCAAAATCCCAAAAAGACATAAAAAATCAGAAATGCTAAATTTTAGCAAAGTTGTCGGAAACATGTTTTGACATGTTTTTAGTGAAATAAAGCCTAAAAGGCTATGTGGCAGTCAAAGGGAAACATCTATTGGTTGAAAGTTGAACTAAGTGACAGCCACCTTGCATTTCAAGTTTCAACATGTGCACAAAGGAGAGGTGGCGCAATCTAGAGTGAGCTGCCCACCTCTTGAGAGGTGGCACCCCTCTATCTCTTCACCTTTCAACAAATGGCAACCATTTGGAGTGTGGGGAGAGGTGGCAGCCATCTCCTCACACTTGGCAAGCTTCAAGCTCACACTTGGTGCGCCCTCTTCTCCTCTTAGCTTGCTTCCCTTTTCCTATATAATAAAGCACTCTTTCCATTGTTGAGTTAGTTGGAGTTTGGGAGAAGGCTTGAGGTTGTAACACTATTGTATCTATATTTTTTCATTTGGAATAAAAGGCTTTGGAGGCAAATTTGGTGTGGATCTCATGTGTGGTTGCTCATTGTCATGTACAAATCTATGAGGTGAAATTGTTTCAATCTATTACTTTCATTTTGTTGGATGTAGCTTTGATCTATTAAATTTGTTTGTGTCTTAGATCAATTGTCCTTCTTTTAACAAGATTTACTAAGCTTGCTTGCAATTTTAAGTCTTGTTAATTCTCATATGTAATCAAAGAATTCATGCTTTCATGTTTGATTAACATGCTTTCATGTTTGATATGTAAAGGATACTACTATTTAACATTGTGTTTGTAAGTGTTTTGAAGCTTGTAGGTGGAGCTTGCTTGCATCCTCTTCATCTTCAAGATTCATAAGGACATAGCCCATCTTTCCTCTACCAAGAAGACTCCATTTTGCCCAAGCATTCCAAGGGCTTTAAAGCCTTATCTCCTTCTCAAACAAATCCAAACTTTTCTTTTGGGTTCTTTTAATACTTGCAAAGTAAAGTTTCATTTTAAAGAAATATCTTAAGATTTCTTTTGTTTTGCATAGTAAAGCAAGTAGATTAGGTCACTCTTTAATCTAGCTTGCAATCTACTTTTAGTTTCATTCTTTTTTTTTAGAAATTATTTCAAGGCTAAAGGTAGTTTCAATTTGTAAAAGATTAAAAGTCATATCTAGGCATCTCCATAATACTACTTATTGTTTTGGGACAGCGAGTAAAATCATAGAGAAAAGGCCTCTTATTTCCTGTTTTACTTAAGCTCTAATTCCCCTTTTCTAGTGTAGTTTTACTTAACTATTTTTCTTATAATTTTGTACATTGACTAACACTTTTTTGCAGGTTCTTCCAATAGCATTTTAGGCATCTTTTGACCCAATTAACTTGCTGTTTTTGCAGGTTTGACGAAAAGACAAGGGGAAACGCTGCCCAAGTTTTGAAGATTTGAATCCTCAAGAACCCCCTGAAGTACCTTATACTCGTACAAAACTTCCAAAAAGATTGTAAACCTTTTTGATCCATTCCTATAAAGATCTCAAGTCTCTAAAAGAGACCATTGTAACCGAGCTAATAAAATAAGTGGGCCAAGGGAGACCTCACTTTGTCTTTCCCCCTAGGGGGGTTGGTGTTGTGGTTTGGAGCATTCTTCATTTAGTTCTCTTTCTCTTGCTTTAAAATTCAAAACAATCTCACATAATAAGAATAAGCTAAAACTATTGAAATA
>JASDQU010097056.1:8282-21583 GCA_032191745.1 Picea mariana | reverse complement strand
AGCTAGCCAGGATGATGATTGGATTAGAGCAATGAATGAAGAGCTTGATCAAATTGAAAAGAACAATACTTGGGAACTTGTCCCTAGACCTGAAGATAAGAATGTAATAGGTTCCAAATGGGTGTTCAAGAATAAAATGAATGAAAAAGGGCAAGTTGTTAGAAATAAAGCCAGAGTAGTCTGTAAAGGGTATGCACAAGTTGAAGGTTAGGACTTTGATGAAACCTTTGCACCAGTGGCAAGATTGGAAGCCATCAGAATGTTTCTTGCCTATTCATGTCAGAAAAACTTTAAAGTTTATCAGATGGATGTTAAGTCAACATTTCTTAATGGAGACCTAGAGGAAGAAGTATATATGGAGAAACCTGAAGGATTCTCATTGACAGATAATCCTAATTATGTTTGTAAGCTGAAGACGGCCTTATATGGACTAAAACAANAAAGGTACTGTTGACAGTAACCTTTACATTAAGTCTGAAGGTGATAATTTACTTATTTTTTTGGTTTATGTAGATGATATTATTTTTGGATGTACTAATGAATCATCTGTCCAGTGGTTTTATAACTCTATGCAAATAGAATTTGAAATGTCCATGATAGGAGAACTATCATATTTTCTTGGATTACAAGTAAAACAAAGTTCTGTAGGAATATTTATTTCTCAATAAAAATACTTGAAAGAGATGTTGAAGAAATTTTAGATGGAGGATTCCTCTCCTGTTAGTACACCTATGGTGGTTGGTTGTAAGCTGAGTAAAGATGATATCTCACCTGATGTTGATCAAAGGTCATATCGCTCTATGATAGGAAGTCTTCTGTACATCACAACATCATGACCTAGTATAATGCAAGCTGTTGGAATGGTAGGTCGTTATCCCAGAAATTAGAGTTTTCAGTTAACTGCTTATGGTCTGTGGTATCCCACAAATTAGAATTTTCAGTTAACTGCTTATTCAGATGCAGACTGGGAAAATTGTGTTGATGGGAGAAAAAACACCAATGGAGGAGCATTCTTTCTGGGTGACTCATTAGTAGCATGGATTAGTAAAAGGCAAGGATCCATTTCATTATCAACTACAGAGGAAGAATACATTGCTGCTGCTACTTGCCGCATACAAATTTTATGGATGATACAAACTCTTGTAGATTTGAAGGTAACTTACACTGATCCCATTCCAATTCACTATGATAACACCCGTGCCATTAGTGTCTCCAAGAATCCTGTTCTTCATTCTAAGACTAAGCATATTCCAATAAAGTACCATTTTCTAAGAGAACAAGTTACAAACAGAATTGTTCAACTGAATTATATACCTTCTACAGAACAGATTGCAGATATATTTACAAAACCATTAACAACAACCCATTTTGGATATCTTTGTCAAAAGTTGGGGGTTATAATTTCTTTTGTCTAATTTGTTCACCTGGTCAGGGTGAATACTTATTGCATATCTGGTGTATTTATAAGATGCTTCTAGTTAACAGGGGGAGTATGTACTGCAACAGCTCAGGGGAAGCATGTTTCTTCTTTGACATTGATGTCAAAGGGGGAGAAATTGTGGTAATTTATTTCAGGATGTGATTTCAAGGATTCTACAGGAAAGTTACAGTGGTTGACATCAATGCCAAAGGGGGAGAATGTTGGCAAATATTTAACAGACAACACATGCTTGTATGCTTGTCATTGATGGCAAGTACAACAATGAAGATGACATGAGTACATAAAGTATGTAGTAGATGGGCATTATGAGAAGATGCTGCAGAGAAGATTCGAACAAGCTTAGAAGAGATAGTGTAGAGGATTGTTGGTAGATCATCAATGGAAAAATCAAAGTAAGCAGAACAAAGTAATCTCGGGAGGAGAAGAAACATTTATGATCGTTGGATCCCATTTTAATTCTCGAAAGAAAGAGGATCGTCAGATCTAATTGTAGATAAGAAGAACATGCAGAAGAGGAGGACAGATCTCAGGCGTCAGATCTGAGCATAAGTTTCGACCATCGTTGGATCAGGGAGAACCTACACATTCATTAAAGTGCAAGGAGAAGTGGGCTCACAAAATATCGAAAGAAGGAGGACCGTCCATCTTCAGGCAGGACATGTGGTGAAAGATCATCATGCCGCCAACTGGAAAGTCAAAGGAACAGGGTTCCCTAACCTCTCGAATTCGCGATATGCAAAATCGTGAAACTATCTTAGTCGTCAGATTGAGGTTTGTTCTGGACCGTTGATCTAGCTCCATCTCAGAGTCTCCCCTATCGTGACTTGGAGTGATGAGAACCTCTATCTAAGGAACCATGAGATGCGAGATCGTGAAAAGATCAAGATCGTCAGATCACCAAGAATGTGGACCATTGATTTGAGCTCCATCTCATAGCTTCGCCTATCGCAACTTGGAGAGGCAAGAAACATAACCACCGAAATCGTGATATGAGAAATTGTGATTTAATCACACCCATCAGATGAAGGTGTGATCTGGATCGTTGATCCGACTCCATTTCGGAGTTTCACGAATCGCAACTTGGAGAGGCAAGAAACATAACCACAAGAACATCGAAATCGCGATATGTGAAATTGCGATATGATCTGAGCTATTGAATCAAGATCAGATATGAACTATCGAATCATAGGACAAGTGGAAAGCGATTGGATTTTCCCTAACTTGGAGTCAATGGAGCATGGTGTGGAAACTTGTGAAATATGAAGCACCTTTTTGGCATAGCCTATGGTCACCGTCGGTGGTCACGAGAAGGGAAGGAGTCAGTTCAGATAAGCTCCATTTCAGAGTTTCGGGGATCGCGACTTGGAGAGTCGATATGCCTCATCTCTAGATTCACAAAATGCGAAATCACGAAAGCACTTTATGCATAAGCACGTGGTCACAGCCATTGGGCACATCAATGGAAGATGGAGGAAGAAGCTAGAGGTGCTAAGCTTCACCACAGGGATCCCGAAATGCCAAATTATGAAATGGCGAAACATGCACAAGATTCTTTATTCTTAATCCAATGATTCAAGTGAGTTTGAATATGATCGGAGGGCTACTGTTCCATCTCATAGTTAATTGATCAGTTACAAATCTGTTAACTAAACCGAGTCATGATTCTTGATCGGTTGGTGTTTTAGCTGCTTAGATAGTTTTCTTTTGCCTAAGAAGATGTGAAGTGTAACTATTGTGGGCATGGTGCATAAAAGAAAAAGATACAGACTGTGCGTGGTTGGTTGTTCTGGACGAAAAATGAATTAAATTGTAAGAAAGGGAAAATCACAGAATGCACAGTGTGAGATAAAACTCAGAGAAGAGTAACAGATGAAAAAAAGACTTGAAGTAGAGAAGAATGACATAACAAGTTGAATCATAGCAGAATTGCAGAACAAACAAAGAAAGAGAAGAATTGCAGAACAGTTAGAAGAAGACCAGATTAACATAATAGAGAAGAAGTGGTAAGAATCGATTTATCTGTGTAGTTGGTTGTTTAATTATTCATTTATATTCCAGGGTGTTTGGGAAGTGATAGGGAGGATTGTTGTCCTCAGAGGTTCAAGTGGGAGCTTGAACACAGGGAGTTTTAGCTTCCATCTGGTTGCAGTCAAAGAAACCAGGGTGGCAGGGTGGTGCAAGGGAGAACAAGTGTTATCTGTTATACAGGTTGGAGCCTATGTAACTGGAAGTTGGTGCTTCCATCCAGTTGGTGCTGGAACATTAAGGGAGTTGGTGCTTCCTTCTAGTGGGTGCTCTCANAGAGGTAGCAGCCTCACATTGAGTTGGTGCTCAATTATAGATGATGTACAGAACTTAAAAGACTACCTATCATTTCGAAGAAGAAGAGGTTGTTTCCCTTTATGGGTTTCCTTGTGAAAATCTGTCTCTATGTATATCTTATGTGTGACTAATGCTCATTAATTCTATTGTCCATATGATGTATAATGTTGATGATCACTTGAAGAAATATTAAGAATGTATTAATAGACTTAAAATTGTTTAAGCATAATAACAACTGATTCACCCCCCCCCCTCTCATTTGTCTTAGTAATTTCAACATCGCTGTCTCTGTCTGATTTTTTGAACATTAGCCTTTTAAGGTCCAACCAATCTATTGTATCTTCAAGATGTGGTTTTCATGCAAGATCATCTTGATTCTTAACTTCAGAAAATGAAAAAATTTCCCTCTGGGTCCTTTGAAAAAGTATCTCTCGGCTTGGCTCTATGATTCTACTCTGTTAACAATAAATTCAGTGATATACCCTCCAATGGTACTATCAAACCAATAATCTACAGCTTTGGATACAATGTTATCAACTCTCTTAACCCTCTGGATCAACGTCGATGTCCAAGCCACATGAGGTCTAGATTTGATCTCAAACTGTGTATCAACTAATCTAGCCAACCACTCGTGTAGCTCCTGATGGATTCCTCCAAATAAAATCTCATGAATGTCAGTGAAAATGTATCTTTGTAGCCAATATTCAGTACTCAGTTTAGGGTTCTTGTTCTGGGCTTCAATGAAGTCCCTCTCTTGATATTCTATCCACTTTTGAATCTCTATCTTGGATGGGAACCACCTTAACATTCCCTCACGAAGATTCTTGTCCTAGCAATGGAACCATTTGTTGGCACAGGGGAAAACCCAAGGTTCACTCCAAGAGAGCACCAACAAGCCCTAGCTACTAGCCCTTTCAGCAACACCTGCGAAGAAGATGTAGTCTCACCTGAAGAAGCTATGAGGGGGTTGCAGAACAGAGATGTCTACAACCAACGCAATGTCAAGTGGATCAAGTTCAATAAGAAATCCATATGCATCAACACTTATCAAACTAGATCTATCCTGCATAGTTATAGATCTGATCTAACACAATAATGCAATTAACCATATAACAACAACAAATATCAAAGAATCAATCACACACACAACACAAGGTATATGTGGTTCATCCTCTCTCTATGGCTACGTCCATAGAACTGCACTTATAATATATTAATATAAAGCCTATAGTTTTGATCTGCGCTCTTAGCCTGCAGATCTTCTCTCTTCTTCTCTCGTCCTCTACCATCCTACGCACCCAACTGCAAGATGTGATCCTCACACCTAGCTGAAGATATTACAATACCAGGAAGCTCTCGCTCTCAGCACTTCCTCTCTCATAGTACAATAATCTCTCAATCAACAATACTCAATATCAATGCCCAACAATAGTACAGACCCAACCTAGGTCCTCTCGACCTCTATTTATATATTACAGTCCCTCACTGACAACCTTAGGTCGAAACCTAGGTCTCAAAACCCTAATTACCAAAACCCTAGGTGTCTAAAACCCTAGATCAACTTGACCCACTTTTCCCGGGATTCGTCAACCTGTCTCTCCTTTCTTTCTGCACGGTGGTAATGGTGGCTTTCCCCACTTTCTGAGTTTTCCTCAATCCATCTCCCTTGCTAATCTATCATCCTTGATATCATCATCTAATGGCTAGCTTTTCCGCACTTCGCTCCATATTTTTATCTCTTTTGCTTACTTCGACCCAGTGAAAATCACTGTGTCCTCCACGCAATTTGTGTTTGACCTTTTTTTTTCTCGATATTCTCTTGCTTCCATATATAAGGGCCAACACCATTCATAAAAACCTTAAAAATATCATTGCAATAACTTGATGATTCCCTAGCTTTCCCTCTCAAAGTCAAGTGCAACTTTAGAGACTAACACTTCCATTCACATCTGTGAGATCTTGAAGATCATCTACCCTTAGAAGGTAAAAACATCAGCCATGGGCTATCTAGACTATTCTTCTCATGCATAAATAATAATTTTCCCTGATTTATGAGCCTGGACCATTCACCTAACTAGGCCATTCCTCCGACACTAATCATAGTAAAACTTAGAGAGAATGAGTCTGCCCTAGGGAATTTTTGTCCCTGATTGATTAATATGGACCATTCACCTAACTGGTCCATTCCTCCGACACTAAGTGCAACCTGGATAGAATGAGTATGCCCTAGGGAATAACTATCCGGACCATTTCCTAATGGAAATGACTATCCTGCACCAACCTACAAAACAAACCATTCTTTGAAACTTCTCACAATTGTGAACTTCGAAAGAATGAATGTCTGGCGAGGTGGACCATTCTACTTGACCACTACTCAGAGTGACTGCAAATAAGAATGAATGTCCTATACCATTCTCCCACACTGGCGACAAGGGGAATACTATCTGAGTAACTATTCTGATACACTATCTCTGTCATATAAAGTTTTCACCACGCTTCTGTTGTATATGAGATACTCTGCATCAAGTTGTTTGAATCCATACAAGGTCTTTTGATATATGAATACATGGGTCTCTTTCTGGTATAAGCTTCTTTATCACTTGCTTTATTGGGAAGAGCAATCTTTTACATGTAAATTCCAATCCATGGATAATGCAAGAGGTATATCTGGTTTACCAAAACAAGTTGTTGTCATAGTCTTCTCCCTCCTTCTGGAAGAACCTATGAATCTTGAAATGCTTCCGTTCATAAGTCTTTTTCACATTTTCTTACATACACTATTCTTTATCATAACTTCCATTCCTTCTTCTCGATTGATTCTTAGTGGGTTCAAACCAAGCTGTGATTCTTGGTATAATAATTCGTTGTTCTTGCTTTTCTTTCTTTCTTGGAATCTTCATTTTCTTCCTCATATCTCTCTTTATCTCTTGGGTCCATGGGGTATTCTATATTCCCTGAAGATTTCAACTTCTTCCTTTCATCATAGAATCATGGATGTAGATGGACAACCAAGGATACTTTAAGGCTTCCTTTCAAAGAAGACTTCTTCTAGTTCAAACTAAACACATGTTGTTTATCATGGCTTCTACTTTCAATTTGAACATGGAAAAATACTTTATAATCCTCAATGGATCATATCTTTTAGGATTAACTCCCTCCTAATCCTTACTTCATGCATTCTCTTCTTTTGTAATTTTGTAATCAACTCCCTACATCTAAGAGATTCCATGCATCCGTCAACATACTTATTGACTTCTGCAAAGTGTCACGAGTCGTTTTCTAATTTCCTCTTGATTTCTGACTTCTTTCTATTTTGACTTCTTCTGGGTCTCTTTCAATTTTGATTCTAATTTCGGCTTATCTGGCAGTTGTTACTTATATAATAGCTTCCACAGTAATTTTTACCAAATATTGTCAACGCACTTCATCTTTTCATGTGTATTGTTGTTGGCCCTTGACCATTTTTGGGACTTCGACAGGTTGGTCAAAGATGGAGCACCCGGGTGGAGCTAAGATCGTGGGATCTCACCTATTTTTCAGGATTTTTGGGATTTTTAGGGTTTATGTAACGGGTATGGGATGTCAGCCCATGGGTTTACCCATGTTTAGGCCTTTTTGTAATGTATAAATAAGTAGAGAGGACTTAGAGCGAAGTCTGTCTAAGTTGGATTCATGCAAGAATATATAAAAGTGCTAGATAAGTGTTGTATTGAGTTGTTTTGGCTTAGTGCAAGGAATTGTAAGAGGCTTTGTGCATAAAGTGCGTAAGGCTTATTGCTAATAAGGATTTGGCTCTGTGCCTTGACCTGATTTTGGGAAGGAGGATATGACAGGCTGCATGTAGATATCCTGTCCTCTGCAGAGTTTCTCTCTGTGTCTTTGTGCACAGGAGTTGAAGAATGTAGAAAGATTGAAGATCAATAAAAAAGAGAAGAAGAAGTTGGTGGATGTAGCCCCACACTGGGGTGAACCATGTATATCCTGTGTTTTGATGTGCTTTGTGAAATATTTCTCATGTTGTTTATGTGTTTATATTCTTAGTGCACTGATCTTGATGTATGATATATAGATCTGTGTATGCTTAGTGCTTTATGATATTTGAATGCTAGATCTGAGCTAATGCTATGTGATAAATGATTGGATGTGATTAATCTTGATTGCTACTACGCTGATCTGTAATAAGGGTTTAACCTGTGATGTGAATAAGGTTCAATAACTAATGCATGTTATTGGCTAAGTGCTCTATCAAGTATTGTAATCACATATATGTGTCCCAGATTGGTTGTAGACACTTGAGTCTTGCAACCCCCCTACCTCTACCTCAGGTGAGACTTCATCTTCTTCGAAGGTGTTGTCAAAAGGGTCGATAGTTAGGGTTTTGTTGGTGCTCTTTTGAAGCGTTGAACCCTGGGTCTGCCCCTATGTGCCAATAAATGGTTCTGTTACACGCTGGTCACTACATACCTCCTGAAGGGGATACACGTAGTTGGACCCTAGTTGGAACTAATCCCATCTCTCAAGATCAACGACTTCAACCTTAGAGACCAAAAGAACTATGCAATTCTCACGCTGCATAGGTACTTGATGAAGAGGACTGGGAAGAAGCCCAAGATAGTTCCCCTACTATGGATTAAGGAGCTCGCACGATCCATGATCTTGAATGTGATGAAGATCCCCAGCTTCAGCCACATCAGGAGGTTAACGCTTGTGTTAAACTCCCCCTGTTGTTCTATCATGGAGTTTATCTTTGGTTATATAGGTGCATCACTATGGATTCGGGGTTGATCCACTTGATCACTAGATTGAGCATGCCGGGACCAGACCCTCAGTAGTTCTACCTAGGGAAGGTTGTAGATCACTCCTTGGCCCAGCATATAAAAGAATACTATGGTGATGTAGAGAAGGGAAAGAGAGGCTACAAGGTAGCCTCCATCCAGGATGGCACAGTGTGCCTTGCTTCCCAACTGATCATTGGAAATCTCATCAGAAAGAACCATTTGAAAAAAGTCACAGAGTTCGTAGTGGAATTTGTAGGTAAATGCATATAAGGAATGAATATAAATTGGGCAAGTTACCTCGTCAATGAGTTGGAAAAGGACTTATGTGAAGTGCAAGATCAAGGGTATGAGTTTCACTTTAGTTGGCTATTGGCACTGATCACATTTTTCGCTTGGAAAATTCCAGAAGTAGCAACGTTCCCAAAAGTTGAGCCATCGGAGCCGTTGGCCACAAGGTTCTTCACCTTGTGGTACATGAGTGATATGGTGAAGAAATGGCAATCAAATGTAGTGTTCCATGCTTACTACCTACAACTGAAGCATGCCATTGAATCATTCCCATGGATGACCCGAATACTTTGCATCAATACAGGCTGCTAGCAAATTTCCATGCAAACCGACACTTCATATACATCACGACGCATAGAGATGAAAGTAAGGAGGAGCTATAGTCTTATTATAAATTGACTGATGAAGACATGGAAGAGATCACTAAGGAATGGCCAGCATAATTCCTTGTACCGGTTGAATATGCAGAACTCTCCAACGTCGACATCATCATAAGTCCTTTGGTCACCCGGACTGAGTATGATAGATAGAAAAGCACAAAGAAAAAGAAGAAAAAGAAGGAAGTGCAATACATAGAAATTGATGAGAAGGACAACGTATCAGAGGAAAGTAGGCCTGATTCACCCATAGGAGGAGGAGGAGATGAAGTGAACCAAGAGGAAGGAGGAGAAGAAGGAGACAAGAAAGATAAAGGTGAAGTGACACCACCAAAGGATCCCCTTATAGAGGCCAAGACATCAAATAAAAGGAAGTTTTCTCTGTAGAAACCCTCAACACAGAAGAATACATGAGCCAATAAGACTCAGTCATAGAATGTGCTCACAGTGGACGATATCGAGCTCATCATCACAGCTGTAGAGGATGCTTCAGATGACATTTTCCAGAGACATGGAGAAAAGTAGGAGTCGATGTATGACATAATAGAGAAGGAGCGCAAGGATATACAACAAGCTATCCATTCAAGCCGCGCAGTGCCTACTATGCCTTCTTCATCAGAAAGTGTAGAATTAGGGGATGAGCCAACCCAATTACGAAGATTAGCAGATGCAACCAAGGCTCGACTCCGTCAAGTACAAGAAGAAAAGGAGCATGCCAAAGAGGGCTTAAAATAAGAAAAGGAGGAGATCCTAGAGAAACTTCAATTTATGCAGAAGGAGAAAAATTAAATGCAGGCGAAGTTCAAGTAGAACAATGCAAAGATATAGGAATAAAAAGACCAACTGCTCACAGAGCAGATTGTGATCAAGGAGGGAGTGACTAAAGCACTTTTCTCTATGTTTGCCTTGGTGCAGGAGGAAGAATAATCACCCGAGATACAAGTGGGGGAGCTCGCTGAGGCCATTCAACAACTTCAAGCAAGAGTAATGGAGCTAGAAATACAAGTAGTCCCAAGCACTCTGCAAGAAGTGCGCGATCAGAGGGAAGAAGCTGCCAGGAATTCAGTAGAAGTAATCAGGGCACGTGCCTCATAGTGTAATAAAGTAAGTGATCGAAGTGCACATACCTATGAGTGCTTTCCAGAAGATTCAGAGATAAGGAAATTGGAAGCACAACTCCAAGAGGTGAAGCAATGGGCATCCACTATACAAGCACAAATGAAGCTTCGTACTACAGTTGAGAAGATGAAGAGGTTGCAAGAGCAGTGCACAATGCAACAGTAGGTTACTACCATCCAAAGAAAATTCATGGAGGTGACACAGAGATTGTAGTTGGTGCAAGATGAAGCCTGCACAATTTTTGAAGAATTTGAAGGACAAGGCTCACAGCTAGACCAACTGGTTGCGATAGTGAAACAACACCTAGAAGGGTGTATCATTGTGCAAGTGATTTAGGAGTTCACCAAGCAAGAGGCTCTAGTGAAGCAGCAAGTCGAGGAATATTGATCTAATCTCGAGGCCTTCAAAGTAGCACTGCCCATATCTGAGTGACTCGAGATGAGTCACAGGTGAGTTTTGGGGGCCTATTGGCCCTTGACCAAGTTTTGAGGAAACATTGGTCATGTTTGACCATTTTTAGGACTTCGATAGGCTGGTCAAAGATGGAGTGCCCAGGCGGAGCTGAGATCGAGGGATCTCACCTATTTTGCGAGATTTTTTGGCTTTTTAAGGTTTATGTAACGAGTATGGGATGTCGGCCCATGGGTTTACCCATGTTTAGTCCTTTTTGTAATCTATAAATAAGTCGATAGGACTTAGAGAGAAGTCTGTCTAAGTTGACTTCGTGCAAGAACATGTAAAATTGTTAGCTAAGTGTTGTATTGAGTTTTTCTAGCTTAGTGCAAGGAATTGTAAGAGGCTTTGTGCATAGACTGTGTAAGGCTTTGTGTTAATAAGGAGTTGGCTCTGTGCCTTGACTTGATTTTGGGAAGGAGGATCTGGCGAGCTACGCGTAGATCTCCTGTCCTCTGTGGAGTTGAACTCTGTGGCTTTGTGCACAGGAGATGAAGAATGTAGAAATATTTAAGATCAATAAAGAAGAGAAGAACAAGTTGGTGGACGTAGCCCCACATTGGGGTGAACCATGTATATCCTGTGTTCTGATGTGATTTGTGTAAGATTGCTCGTGTTGTTTATGTGTTTATCTTATTAGTGCACTGATCTTGATGTATGATAGATATATATGTGGATGATTAATGCTTTATGATATTAGAATGCTATATCTATGCTAATTCTATGTGCTAAATTATTGGATGTGCTTAATTTTGATTGCTCCTGTGTTGATCTGTAATAAGGGTTTAACCTGCAATGTGAATAAGGTTAAGGAACTAATGCATGTTATTGGATAAGTGCTCTGTCAAGTATTGTAATCATACATCTATGTCCTATCTTGGTTGTAGACACCTGAGTCCTGCAACCCCCCCTGCCTCTACCTCGGGTGAGACTTCATCTTCTTCGCAGGTGTTGGCTAAAGGGCCGATAGTTAGGGTTTTGTTGGTGTGCTGTTGAAGCATTGAACCCTGGGTCTTCCCCTGTGTGCCAACAATTTCTTGACCTGTAATAATTGTGATATCAATGCTTATATTTTTATTCTTCCATAGGTATTGTTTCACTTGAACATCTTATCTTTAAAAAATATATATACATAATATGTACAAGAACTATGTAAACATGGTATGTACAAGAACTTTGAAGAATTATTGTTACCATGAATTAGAAGAAGAAGTCCATTTTATCCTTCTTGGCCTTCTTTGAGGGTTCCTTTTCTTCGACAACTAATACTTCGTCTATTTCCTTCCTTAAGACAAACTTCCTCTTATTCCTGAAATTCTTGAATTTTGTTGTGAAGGCTTGATCATCATATTTATTTTGGGATTTCTCTTTTTTGATAATCCATGATTATTATTGTGCACAACAAGTCCAAAGTTATTCAAATGTGAGATACTCCTTTCTTGTGTTCATGCTTGCAGAAAACACATCCCATGTATTGGGAAGTTTGTTGAGTATTATATTTACTAGTTCCTTGAAATGATTTCTTGAATAGCTTGTAGTTGATCTCTTAACTGAGATATTCTCACAAAGTATGATGTTATGATTTCATCATCATTCATTTTTATGTCACAAATCTTGTTGGTATCTTTTATCTGAATTATTGACCCAGGGTTCATTTCATTCGATATTCCAACAAAACCTCTAGCTATCGGCCCTCCTGGTAAACCAGAAGGCAACGCAGTGCCCAGAAGGTACTGCACAGTCTCACCCGAGATAGTGTTGACGGGCGAAACAGTCCATCCGTCAACTGCGAGAGTGGAACCGGTCCAGGGTTGTCTAAATAACCCAAGCCGTTTGGAATGGACCACCCTGACGAGTTTAACGGCTCCGTTGGCCGCTCTAAGGTCTCCTAAGGAAAGCAAAGAGAAAATGATCTAAGATTTAATGATCTAAACTAAGGAAACTAGAAACTAATAAAATAAACTAAACAAACTAACTAACTAAATAAAAGAAATCAAACTAAATAGAGGAAACTATAAACTAATAAAACAAAGAAAAGAACTAAGACTAATAAAAGAAGCTAAACTAATAAAACAAACTAAACTAACTACACTAATCTAACTATAAATTACTAACTATTATATATTTACAAGATACTAACTATGATTATAATAACTCAAATCAACTGCCTAATTATCATCTATATTATTCCTTATCCACAAATATACACTATGGACAACCTACAGATTTAGTTAAAACCTACAAAACTCATGTGTTCGCTGCCTTGAGACAACCAAGAATCTATTTTTTATCTTTTATGTTTTATGAAAAGGAAATAAAAACTACTGAAATTAAACAATCTAATCTACCTTACTGATATTAAACAATGTAATATAAATCTAACTAAACTATCATTTATATTAAACTATTTAACATAAACAGTAAACACCTAACTAATTGACCTGGATACGCTCCAAGTCTGCCCTGTGTATGATTGCTTCGTAAGCTGGTTGGAGGAAGAAATTCACACCATTTAGCCCTTGA
>JASDQU010097052.1:9439-21663 GCA_032191745.1 Picea mariana | reverse complement strand
GATCCAACAATCTCCCAAGTAATCAAACCATTGGCATCAATGACAAACCATTGGCATCAATGACAGCATGATCCAACATAAAGTTGAGGTGAATAAATTTTATGGCTCGAACCACATGGGATGGTTCACTCAAATGGAAAATTATTTATTCTCACATGGAATCATTGATGACTTGATCAAACTTTGTATCAATCTCCTTTATTTGTATTTTTAGTGATGGTAATGGTAGAAATGGTGTAACTATTTTCACCAAGGGTATATTTCTCGGACCTAATTTGTGGCATACCTTTATGAACACTTTGACAAATACACGCATAATTTTCTCCATTTCACCAAACCTAAATAGTCTAGAATAGTAGAAGAATACATCAACACTTTTGAGCAATTGGATTTCCAAAATGAAGGCATGTATAACACCTTCTTCTGTGAATTATTTATTAGTGGCCTTACGAATGTGTAATACCTTGAAATTTTGAATTTTAAACTTATTCTTTTATTTTATATTTTTTGTTAAAAAACACCTTTTGGATCTTACTGATCTAACTCAAAAAAAATTATTGTTTTATCTTTATTATTTTATTAATAAACGAGAAAGAGGAAACACATGTGAGGTGAGAGTGTTAGAAGAGAAAATCCAAGGATCCAAAGAGAACCACCAAGTGATAACAAAAGGGGGACAAGTGGCAAAGACTAGTTGAGTTAACTCAACCAAAGTGAGACAAGATCTCATTTTTTTTTGGAACATGTGTGAAAATTGGATTGGTAGGTGGTTGTTACGAGAAAAATCTCTCTATGGAATGGGGTAAACCACAACAGATGGAATGACTACAAAAATCAAATATAATCCTAAGTGTGATATATAAATGAAAATGCTAACAAGACAAGATAAAAAGCCTACCTCCTCTAGACGTTTGATGAAGACCATCATTGAGCACACAACTCAACGCTTTATACCTGCAAATTGTCCTCAACAACCAAGATACACAAGCATATGATGATAATATATAATGTTAGCATATAAAATAGCATAATACATTAACATACATGACAAATACACCCATGGAATTATAATTCGAATAGTTGCAAGATATCAATTGGATGAAAAAATAGTATTTCTATTAAAATAATCAATAGAAGTATACACGTATCAAACTTCTGTGACAGCAGGTCTCGTAACCAAGAAACTAAGTCCCTTCTATCTAGGCCTCTACCACTTCAATCCTTGACCATTGAAAATCTCACATAAAAGAGACAATGAGGTTCTCCATCAAAGAAACAAGAGCTTGGGGGATGAACAATGAGTTCAGACTTTAAAGGATAAAGGGATGCAGACTGAATATGAAGTGGAAATTTCTCAAGAGTATCTTTCCTCTCAAAAGTTAAATTTTCTCCTCCTCCATGACTTCGATATGGCTCAATTTATAGCCTTCAAATGGAACTAAAGGGCAGAGTTGGAATGTTTCCATTATATGGAAGCTCAAGGATCATGGATCTTATGACGTGACATGGAAACCTGACACAATTTTTAATTTTGAGCACCAAAATTGATGTACACAGGTTGTAGTGGCCCAACATGCATATACGCTATAATGTTCCTGACTTGGCTAGTCTAAGAAATGTTGCTAATGTGTGTGTGGGATCAAAGGTTTACAACATATAAATGATCATACAAATAATAAACATGACAAAGGACCACAAAGTTTGTATTATGATATCTTTGTGGATTACAAAATGGTCAAATGCGGCTGAATAACTGACCATACTCGACTAGATCAACATACAAAGGATCTTAGCTAGAATATAAATAAGAAACTGTGGTTGAATAAAATAACAACACTTAGCTAGATCAAAAGACAAAAGAATCTTAGTCAGAATACAAATAATCAACTAAAAGATAATACCCGTAATATGGGAGCACTGCGGAATCAATGAAGAATGATGGAAGCCCTGGATGATCTTCCTGGTGACTAGAGTGTGTCTTTCAACACTAAAATCAGCTAACTGGTGTCTTCCTCCTGGAATACACTGAACTATCTCTCCTGAGATGTGCCTCTTCTCCTTAATGATAAGTCATAATTTGCATAATGATGAATTAGGTCGTTGACCCTTCCTTTATAGCTTTCCAAAACCCTAAATCCCTACTGAAACCCTAATTCACTATTGACTTCCAAAACCCTAAATCACTATTGAAACCCTAATTCACTATTGACTTCTTCCCTCCAAGTGACTTTTACTTTATTTTATTATTCCTTGATTAAATCACTAAATTAATTAATTAATTAACCATTTTACCTCTAAAAAGTGATTTATCCATACTTATGGATTCTCTAGCCACTGAAAGTCACTTCTCACCATCTTATCCTATAGTGCTCTTCTTTCTGATTCCAATGACCTATCACACTAAGAGTTTTATCCAAGTAATATTCCCATTATGACCTTCTTAGTGAATTTAATTAAGATACGACCCATAATAACTCAAAATTATGGAAATCGTTGGAATGCAATGAAACCAAATCCAAGTTGTGCGGAATGGATCCTTATGATGAACAATGCAAGTTCGACCCAAATAAACCCCTCAGTATCTCCCAAACTCTCTGTCACCCCTATTTGGCTACTTGGGTAGGCATAACACTCTGAAATGTTGTAATGTTATAATGTCCCAAAATGGGGACATTACAGTCCTCCCTACCAGAAGATTGCTTGTCCTCAAGCAATAATTGAATCCAACTACATATGATACCAGGGTCCCATATCCACCTGTGTGACACAAGGTAGACTCCCCTCAAGATGTGGTCTCTCCAAATGCTCACCACGCATGACATCCACGTGCTCCTGATGAGTAGAATGATCAATGGCCAAAGAATCTCAGTCAACTCCCTAAGTGACCACTCTACTCTAAACTCAACTCCATCAAACGCTGAACTACCAAGCATTCCAATCCCCGGATCCCATATCAAAATATGAACTGCAATGCCTCATGAGATATAATCATATATCATATCACTACCATGAGTCTCCTACAAATAACACACGGTTTCAAACCGAAATGAATCTATCCTACCAGACTATACCAAACCCAACACGACCCCCACCGATTGAACATGTTGCTTCCATAGTGAGGTACTACAAGACCTCAACGAATCACCAACCAGTGATGTTCTCTCCCCAATACTAAAACTCAATGGAAAATCAAGGGGAATTCCCCCTGAAAAGGTCCACTTGTCTCCACCAATTAATGAAATGCCCAACCCTATAATCCCAGGGTCCCATGCTAGTCTCTCACGGGGACTCTCATGTTGATGTTGCTCTACTCTGATCATGAATGTCTAATCAAAGTATCCATTCTGGATCCTCCACTCCTGGATCCTCCACTCCTAGATCCTCATAACATGAAACAAACTATTGACCAAATGGACTCCTAGATCCCATGTCAAATTTGGAAGTTCATCACTTCCAATCCCCACTAAGTATTGATGTGTCATACCAGCAACTGGCGAAATCACTCCACCCTCATCCTAATGAGAGTCTTAATATGTAGAAACCTCTGAGATATCCTTTGTCCCATGGCCTAGTATACTCTCCATCATTCCCAAGGCCTCAACTATCTGTGCCTGATGATCCACCCCTATCTTTATGTATGCAATCAAGACACTCCTGTTAGGTGGTCTCGGCCTACCAACTCTCCATGCCCCCTGCCACTGTCTAGCTCCCCCTCTACTTCTATCAATGATGAAAGCATCACGAAAGGCCATCATAAATATCTGCAACCAACTGTAGGATTGGAAAGTAGCATATGCTTTGGTCAATCCAAAGGTATTAACCAAAAGCTCGTCCATCGGCACCCATGGTAAATAATCACCTATACTCATCACTGAACACCAACCATTGGGTACAATAGTAGGTATCTCTATCAACTGTGGGTCAATCATTCTCCATCCATAATCACTCACGCAACTACTTCTACAGTGAAGGTGATCTCAGAGATCTGTATAGTGCTTCAAGGGAGAGGAATCTCCATGCTCTACTGAGTACATCTCCTCCCTGCCATCCAGTGCATCCCCCTAAATCCCATTGTACACCTCTGTATGTCTCTGTGAACTACCACTCATCATTGTCTGCCCCTGCATACTCATGTGATCTCCTGTATACACCTGCAACATCGTGAATCCTGGGTGTACTACGGGGTCATCCTCTACATGAAGGTCAACCAATCCTGAAACTTAAATGGAAGTGTCCTCAAAACTGCCCCTAGCTCTGGAATCCCCATGTGTACGTGTGTGCCCAGCTGTCTCACCACCCCTCATGAAGGGTGGTCCCTATGACCTATGGATATCCTCGTGTATCTCTGGATCATATCTCTCCATAATCATCAGTGATCCTGGGTACTCCTCATTCTCCTCCCTCAACTGGTGCTCCACTGCTAAACCACCAACATCCTCTCGCAATGTGGCTGAGGGATATATCTGACTCTCTGCTGAAATAGCTGTAGTGGCTTTTTGTCTAGTTTCCTCAAGGAGCTCCTCTGATCTGGACTCTGATTCCTGAAGGTTTTTCTGTGTGCCTTATAAGAATATCTGTGTTCTCACCAACTCATGAGTGAGTCAGTCCACCTCAACCTCCTGCTCCCTCGATTCCCTGTGATACATCTTGCCAACTTTCAATAGGTATTCTCTATCCATCAACAACTATTGGTAGTCGACCCTCATCACAATCACTCTCTCCTTGAGTGTATGAAAGTCATCAATGAAAATTTCCCCATCTAAACTATCTTGTGCCATCGAGGCCCTCCAACAATAACCTGCCACCAATGCATGTTTATCATCAATGCATCTAGTGGCTTCCTTGATCATGCCCTCACTGACTCTCAACTGTCCTGCCAAGTGTCGTGACTCCTGGTCACAATCCTGTTGAGGTGCTACCTCATGCCTCTCATTGCTAGTGTCAATAATGGAATCACCAAAAACACACTCCTCAAAATATAAGGCACTGAACTGCCCACTATCCCATGTGCTACTGAGTCCTCCTGTATGCCACTACATGCCATCACCAACTGTGACCCCTATCTGAATCACACCATATCTTGTATGGGCAGCTGTATCCTCCTGTGCACTCACCCTACTAATATCATCTATGCCTGGATCCCATACAGATGTGTCCAGACACGTGCTATGGTCATTCCGACCAATAAGGAGTGCATCCTCATCACTGTAGATCGATCCTGGGAGTGAGTGTCCCAACAAGTTTTCGCTCTCCACAACCTGGTCCATCAGTGGAATCTCTAAGAGTGGTTATTCACTCTCCTCATACTGATAGTTATGTGTAAGGTCAACTATCTCCAAGCCATACCTCTCCTCCTGGGTCTACAGATCCATATGTTCCTTGAGTACAATCCCCACACAAGGCTCCTCTACCATATCAGGAATGTCATTGATATCCTCATGTGTCGTAGCTAGCATAGGTGACTCAGAAGATGAAAAATGTGGTTCACTCATCATAGGAAGCTCATCATTCTCCATACATGACTTCCTGGAAGCCATGTCTACACCCATCGGTAGGTCATCCAACCTCCTAAGCTCATCATGTTTAAGTGCCAACACATATGAATCCTCACAAGTGTCACCACTATGCTGAAGTGTTGAATCCTCAACATTACTTGATGGGAAAGATGAAGGATATGCGATATCATCCTATCCCTCCAACTGTCCCTTAGATGCACAAGACTCACTACCCTTATTAGACTGCTCTAAATAGGCATCTATGGTTGCATTCACATGCATCTCTTCATCCTCATTGTCATAGTGCACCTCAACAATGTGCACCTTCCCTTTACCCCTGCATTGGTGATTTGGCTTCCAAGGAACTCTGCAACTGTAGCAACGCTCCCTGCATCTAATGGGTGTAGGCTCCATTTGTGCTCCTATCAATCCACTCGTTGGTAATAATGTATCTACATACTTATCTGATTTTCCCCTTAAGCTAGCAGGAAAACCAACTCTGATACCACTGTAATGTTCCTGACTTGGCTAGTCTAGGAAATGCTACTAATGTGTGTGTAGGATCAAAGGTTTACAGCATATAAATGATCATACAAATAATAAACGCGACAAAGGACTACAAAGTTTGTATTATGATATCTCTGTGGATTACAAAATGGCCAAATGCGGCTGAATAACTGACAATATTCGACTAGATCAACATACAAAGGATCTTAGCTGGAATATAAATAAGCAACTGCGGCTGAATAAAATAAAAATACTCAGCTAGATCAAAAGACAAAAGGATCTTAGCTGGAATACAAATAAGCGACTAAAAGATAATACCCGTAATATGAGAGCACTGCGGAATCAACGAAGAATGATGGAAGACCTAGATGATCTTCTCGGTGACTAGAGTGTGTCTTTCAACATCGAAATCAGCCAACTGGTGTCTTCCTCCTAGAATACACTAAACTATCTCTCCTAAGATGTGCCTCTTCTCCTCAATGACAAGTCATAATCTGCATAATGATGAATTAGGTCACTAACCCTTCCTTTATAGCTTTCCAAAACCCTAAATCCCTGCTGAAACCCTAATTCACTGTTGACTTCCAAAACCCTAAGTCACTGCTGAAACCCTAATTCATTGTTGACTTCTTCCCTCCAAGTGACTTTTACTTTATTTTATTATTCCTTGATTAAATAACTTAATTAATTAATTAATTAACCATTTTACCTCTAAAAAGTGATCTATCCATCCTTATGGCTTCTCCAGCCACTGAAAGTCACTTCTCGCCATCTTATCCTGTAGTGCTCTTATTCCCAATTCCGATGAGCTATCACACTAAGAGGTTTCTCTAAGTAATATGCCCATTATGACCTTCTTAGTGAATTTAATTAAGATATGACCCATAATAACTCAAAATTACGGAAATCTTCGGAAAGCAACGAAACCAAATCCAAGCTATGCCGAATGGATCTTGATGATGAACAATGCAATTCAGGCCCAAATAAACCCCTCAGTATCTCCCGAACTCTCTGTCACCCCTATCTAGCTACTCGGGTAGGCATAACACTCTGAAATGTTGTAATGTTATAATGTCCCAAAATGAGGACATTACATACACATTCTTTCTAACTGGTAGGGCACGTACATGTGGAAAAATATGATTTTTTTCCTTTGGGAAGTACAAAAGGGGAATTCAAGTCTGTATAGGGAAATGGAAAGGCCATCCAAGAAAGTTGCACAGGGTTAGGGAAAATTTGCTATAAAAGTGGTCAATGAACAAAAAAATAAATTTGACAAGTGGTCAATAAGCATGAGGCTCAAACAAGTGTCAAAGACCTAGGAAAATATTAAAATGAAAAAAACACAAGAGAAATGGATTCCATTCTGATTTAGATGTGAAATCTGAGAAGTACTGAAATGACATAGATAATATTCACATAAATCTTGAAACCCTATACTCTGCAAGAGGTCAATTGGTTGGTTTGGATCGATATTTAGCTTGAGGGTGATAGAGTAGGCATAGGTGGTTTCTATGATCTAAGCTTGGGAGGAACAACCCACTTTATGTGTGTTTTCCCCGAAGGAAATTTAGTTACAGGTTTTTCTTATAGTTTGCTTCTTCCATTTTGTTTTGAATTTGAATATTAGTTCTTCAAGATTCCATGGATAATATATTTTGATTTGATTAGTGTCAAGATATAAATTATAGATACCTAGTTAGTATTTTAATTATCATTCAATTGAATTTTATGGATATATATAACATTGTTATCTTGTATCATTTTACTATACAATTGTCACCATACATATGAGAGATAATGATTTTATCTATATCTGATGTTAAGTGTTTAAACCAACTCAAAGAGAAAAGAGAAAGACATACATATGAAGAACATACTATATGTAAATCCAATAGATATATTTTGATAAAGAAACAAAAAGGAAAACTATATTATTTGCAACGAACATACTATATGTAAAGACAATAGATATTTTGTGATAAATAAATAGAGAGGAAAATTAGATTATATGCAAAGAACAGACTAATATCAAGTACGATAGATATATTATCATAGAGAAGATTAAATATACACACAGAAAGGAAATTGAGTACAAGCAACAAACCAGTGAAATGTAGAGACATGGCCATAAGGAATCTCGAGAATAAACATTTATAGAGGATAATGCATACATATAACCCACAAAATCAAAACTAGAGGACAATGTCGCTACTATGGTCATATATAACATAATTCTAAATTTAGGTATTTCATTAAAAGGAAAATATAATTATAAGTATAAAAGTAGAACCAAATCGGTTGGCTCTATAAATCTTGGAAATTTCCTTTATAAAATAACTTATCAGTAATTACAAACTATGTCAAACTGACTCAATAAGCGATCGGAGAAAAATAATTTTTAATATATATACAAAATACTCTGTCCTAAATTTAAACTCCAATGAAAAATTACAGAACCCTCTTGCATACGCAAACTACCGAGTTACAAAGTAAACTAGTTATAAACCAAAATGTGTTTAATTGAATTAACCATCTAGCAAACTTCGAAGTCGAAAAGGGGTTTCAATATTCATTCATAGAAAGGGTCTGTGAGGGAAACCAAATTTCCTTTTTAAAGTTTGAGTACCCTGGTCAAGGAGCGAATCCATTACCTATCAACAAAGGATGCAATAACTGAAGTTAGTATAATACCAGAGAAAAGAAGTTAATTACAAAAGGAAAACAAAATTGTCGAAAGAAAGGAATACTTACAGGACTTTCGAATAAATATTTGGTATAGAAACCCTGCCATTTCTAGTTGAACAACACTTTCAATAACCCACAGACAAGTTATAAAATAACACTCAAAATTACATAGGTAAATGAAAAAAATATAGGGTATGAAGCTCTTACTAGAAATAACTCATATCTGAGTTAGATTTCCTATAGAACGCCTCCAATGACCAGCGACAACTCTCTCCTCGCTGATGGGTAACCTCATAAAACAACAGAGGACCGATCATTAGCCAAGCATCGAAATAAAATCTATCATAATAGAGGAATGATAACAGTAAACGAATTGGGACCAAGATGCACACTAGAATACTCCATGGCATTGTCCATATCTAAAACTCAGAATAGGGTTACAGTACACAACAATAACTAAAATTTATACAGAAGAAAAAAAATGTACGTAAGACAATAGGTTTCCAGACAAGCCACCAACCTCGACAGAGTTCAAGCAGGTAAGCACCAAAACTCTAAACATGATTATAACCAGCCTTTCAACGACAAAGAAATCCATAGCAAAGGTAAATGAACATAAAAAACATAGACATACAATGATTATGGTAAAGGAAAACTATGAACAAATAAAATCAAAACCCTAGTGAACGAGCATGTAACCTTGACTTCCTCTGGAAGTTTCCTAACAATGAATCATAAATGTGAAACTACATGGAATGGTAGGGAATTACCCTCCTGAATATTACTCCAAGAAAACCAAACTTGGTACATGGAGATACTGCCACGATCAAAATAGGGACAAATATTATTTATGAGCGCAGGGTACATTCATCTAAAAATTAAATAATTTCCAACAACCCTACTTTATTATCCCTAAGCATGATTTAACATTGACCAAACAACATAATAGTAAGTATGATTAATAGTTTTCCACTCATGTTTTCCATGACTAGAGGGTATGGTTAAGTCTCAAGTACTTGTAACGCTATCAATACACCAACTTGTATTTCTATCACTATGGTCACAACAAGGGTCTCCCTTAGGATGACCAATGAAGGTCCTTAGCACAATTGTATACATAAGAGTTTCAAACAAATATTTAATCCACCACCAAGAATTGTAACATAGTTTTTAATTTATGACACTGAGACTATGAAGTAGGATATGTAAGTACTTGGTAATTTTTAAGGTAGAATTATTCAAGGGTAGGAGTGGTTTTTATAACAATATTTTACTAACTAAATATTGTTCCTATTCATTTTATGGCATATATAAAGAAAAAAAAAAATTGGGTGTGTGACAAAATGGTATCATATCTTTAGGAACAATAATCATCTTTATGAGCTAAACTACGAAGAATAATTTACTATTGTTATGCTTATTCTTACCACTAGGAAGAATATTTATATTTGCAAGAAGGATGACATAAGTACCTAATCTACCTGAAGAAGGGTCACATCAAAATGAACCATAAAATATTGAATAAGGAAATATCGGTGAAGGAAATATATGGGTTAATTTGAATTAAAGAAGGGATAATAAACAATGATAATTAATTCAGACTGTATAAGGTCTAAGAGATGAATTCAAAACTATTAAATCGTATAATGAACTAATTATAAAGACACAAGAAGAACTTAATGCAATACTGTTGACAAGTTATGTAATCAGAATTCTAGTAAGAATAAAGGTCAATTTTCTAGTAATTCAAAAATTGATCTACACAAGAAGAAGTCTAGGAAATCTGAACACATTGAATCAATGACAGAATTTGTATTTAACGAAATTGAAACTTCAAGTGAGGATAGTTCCAAATTGGAGCAAAGGACTAAAAAGAAGCATAAGCACCATGAGGAAATCATGGGAGAATTCAAAAAGATAAAACCTCCAATCTTTAATGGTGAGATTGAGACTCGAGAAGATGTATAAGCTTGGCTTTCTCGAATGCAAAAAGACTTTCAGATATATAATTATTCAAATGAACTTAAAGCAAGAATGGTTATTTATAATATGACCGAGAAGGCAGATATATGGTGGCAAGATATAAAAAGGGTAAAGAATATTAAGGAACATAAAATCACTTGGAAAAATTCTAAGAGCTATTTTATGAAACAATATCTATCAGAGCTGTTAGGGTCCTATAATTATAGGGAGATCTGATGATTCAGATATCATTTGTGGGTCTCATGATGAAGTTCTTGGTTTGCTGGTCTCTTGGTTGTTTCCATTTTTCCTCCATCCATTTTCGCCTGATCCTTCATCACCCTACTACATCATTCATCCACCTCTCTGCCACTCACTCCCTCATCCATTTTTCCCATTGGCTACATCTCACCTGCCACCCATCCATGAATAAACAAACTTAGACTAAAAAGAACAATAGATTAATAATGTTAGTAATAAAATAGTGTAGTTAGTTTAATCAAAATATGTTAGACTAATTAGTAATTAATTGATTAATTAATTAATTAAGTTAGTTGTTAAATTAGTAATAAGGTTAGGGTTTATTAATTAAACATTAAATAAAACAAATAAAAATTAATAAACATTAATAAAAACATATGAAATATAATAAACATATATATTAAAATATATAAAATAAAAAATAATCCCAAAGGGGTTGGATCCAATGGTGGAAAGCGAGGATTTTTTCACCGTTGGGCAAGGTTCAATTCTTGTGAGGGCTTTACCTGGAGCCATGGGGACACCTTGAGGTAGTGGTCGAACATGTGGTTGCACCCAAAGATACTATAATAAATGGTATCGTGACCCGTGCACACATAAGTGGATCAAAGCCCACCCCCATGTCCTTCAACTTTTACCACGTCCCCGAGGTGTAGAACAGTCGGTGACGGAGTGTGTTGTTAAGCCACTCCGTGATGTTAAAGTCACCGGTTCGGAACCTGCGGGGACAAAAAATCCAACCATGTTAAGGGTTGGTGTGTCTCAGGCCGGGTGCGATCCCCAGGTGATTTTGACGGCTTAGATGGCCCTGAGTCGCGGTTTCTCAGGCCATAGGTTAATCGCGTACCCAACAGGTTCCGCACAAATTAACAAACAAAAAAAAAAATCAATAAATAAAAAATACATATAAATTAAATAGAAATTAAATAAAACATATAAAAAAAACAAAGATAAAAAGTAAGTTAAAACAAATAAAATAAAACGTAAACTAAATAACAAACTTATGAAACATATAATGTAATAAAACATAAACCAAATAAACAAAAACAAAATAAACTTAAAACAAATAATTAAAAAACAAATAACAAATTAAAAATAAAACATAACTAAAACAAGTAATAAAACATTAAAACAAAATAAAAATAAAAAGAAAAAGAAAAAGAAAAACACGTAAAAAGAAACAATAAAATAAAAAAATTAAATAAAATAAAAAAATAAAATAAAAGTCACATCATTTTCCCTCCCACAACTTTACCTTCACACATCCCCAAAATTTAATCCACGAACATAAAAAATTCTGGACCCCCCGTG
>JASDQU010097050.1:20824-33626 GCA_032191745.1 Picea mariana | reverse complement strand
AAGAGGAGGAAGAATTGGATATGTGAAACTTATGATCTTGGAGGAAACTTACAGTCAGCCAAAGGAGATCAATCATTGAAGCTGCTGTCATCCAGGTTGTGAATCTTTCAGGCAAGGGTTAGACGAAGAGGACTTGACGAAGCTGTCGCATTCGCATCTACGATTGTAAGTACTGTTGTCGTTATTCTCATTAATATGACAAGTTTGGCCTGTTTCTTTCTAGTTTGTGTTTAATGTTGCATAAACTTATCATTTAGTGATAGATCTGTTTTCAAGCTAATGTCAGTAGAGTAGGAAGTGGTCGTATCTTGTTTTGTCCACAGACCTCAGTGAGAAGCAAAGGATTGGAGCGCGACCCGAAGCGTGCAGGGACAAACGTCGGTTAAAAGGTACTTCTAACATCCTTCCTTCTCATGCATTAGGCTTAGATAGATTTGAGAGAAATTCAGTGTCCACGTTAAGCACTTTTCTGTCTAGGGTTAAGGTCAAGCCCTAGAGGTCGATCTACTTGTCCGCAGGCAGATTTTCCTACAACAGTAACTACTTCTTACATCATTTATCTTCTTATTTATACATTACAAAAAGGCCTAAGCATGGGTAAACCCATGGGCCGACATCCCATACATGTTACATAAACCCTAAACCCAAAAAATCCCCTAAAAATGGTGAGATCCCGTGATCTCCGCTATGCATGGGCGCTTCATCTTCAGCCAGCCAGCCTATCGAAGTCCCAAAAATGGTCAAACACGACCAATGTTTCCACAAAACTTGGTCAAGGGCCAATACGCCTTTGGGGGATGGGGCACTTCTATGGGTGGCAGATTCCAATCTGATATCATGTCATCCACCTTGATCCCGTTCACATTATATGATGGGTTCATGAGTAATAATTTTTCCATGCCTGTAGTGTCGGTAGGGGGAAACCCATTCCAAGCTCAGTGTAATCCCATGCAAGGGTGTTTCCCTTTGCAAGGGATTTCGTCAGGGGGAAACCCCTTTCCCAGTTGTTATTGGCCAAGGCTCATCCATATACACATGTGAAAATCAATTTTGCTGAGTTTTCTTCTTAAAAACTATTTTTTGCAAGGTGTATGTGCCCTAATATACAAGCAGTATGTGTACATATGTGATTTGATACATAGACAACCTGCGTATACTCACAAAAATTGTAAAAAATGAAAATTATGTGCTTCCCGACGGGGTTTATAGGCTATGTTGGGTTTCAAAACCCTTTTTGTCTCATGTAGCCCTTCTCAGAACTAAATAACCATCAAATTACCATATAAAAAGGCCCCTAGGGGTGTCATTTGAAGATATAGAATGAATAAGAAAACAATTGGACTAAATTCTCCCTCTTTCTCTGAGCCTATGCATCAAGTTCTGAGTATCCATCCTCAACAATATCATTTTCTCATCCTCTTTATACAATCCATCAAACCCCTTAGTTTTGCATGTTGATTGTGAGTATTTTCTAGTGATTGTGTGATTTATGCACTTGGAGTCTTATTAGAGGAACCCATGAGAGGTCCGTGGAGTGGTGTTGACATCAAATATTATGCATGCAATCTTCTTTATATGTTATCAATAAAAGAGATATTTCCTTTCCCAATTCATGTGTCTATGCTATTATGAATATGTTTGAATGTTTATGGTTTATTTCATGAGAATTATTACATGTTTATGTGAATAATGATTGCATATATGCTCTTGTAGATTTATCTTTGTGTTGTTTTAGGTCATCTTTGGGAGGATACCTACAAATTAAGAGCAAGAAATGAACAAAGCGGATCTACTATGAATGAAAGGACATAAGGTGCCTACCTTCATCTTTTTCTTGTTTCCTTTGTCTAAAAGAAATCATTAGGGTTTGTGAGATTGGGTAAAAGTAGGTTAGTTTCTCTCTTTAAAGGTGTAATTTCTCTTCCTAGCCATTAAACCCTAACTAGGGGGATTTTTCCCCAAAGTAGAATTGGCAACTTCATTGGGGAGAGTGTCATCAGGGTCTTGTTTAAGAGATATTTATTTGGTTTGATTTCTTTTCTTATCTGTTCTTTCTAAGTCTATCTGAGTCTCTGTTCACCCTTTGGGTGTTTACCAAGTTTACTGTGTTGGGTCTCAAGTCTGAATCTTTTTTTTTTGAATATTTTTCAGGCTCATACATGTACTGTTATTTTTTTAGAACGCGTACATATGTGTGTTGTCTTAGTACAACTCGTGTTCATATGCAACATTTCTGAACACAACCTGCATGTCTGTCATAATTTGGAATTTTTCAAAACCTTTTCCCTTTTTCAAGAAATTTTTGGTTTCTGTAGTCCTCCTTAGTATCAAGGACCTCTGTTGGTTGTTGTTTGACAAGGCTTGAGTCTCATATTGTCTAAAATGTTGCAAGATAATCTCTTTTGTATGGTCTTCTTTTTTTCTCTATTTTTCTCAAAGTTTGACGGTTTGTTTACAAGCTTTAGGTTCTCCTCTAGATTCTTTTGAATCCATACCCTCTGGCAGTGGTCTAGGACCTGAATCATTATTTTGATTGTTTTCCTTCTCTCTTTGTATTCTTTGATAAAGAAAAGACAGTATTTCTTTATTACGCACCTTAAGTTTTCATTTCAAAAGCAAAAGACAAAAAATAAAAAGAATTGTAGTTAAGTTTAAGCTTTTTCTTCCCTTCCCTTGCTTTCATTTAAAAAAAGAAAAGAAAATAATCTTCTTACCTACATTTTCATGTTACATTGAATTGTTTACATTTTATATTTGAAAAAGAAAAATGTCTTAGTGTTATAGTAAAAAAATTCCCTACCTATCCATACATGGCATTGGCCTTTCCACTTACACAATTTTCCAAATTACTGTTGAGGATCCTTCTTTAAAAACCCTTTTTTTGGAACATATACGCACCCTACTAAACTACAGCCTACGTACACATGCTAGATGCATACTAGTTAGCCCCCGTACAAATGTGAGTTGCATGCTAGACAACCCACATTTATGTCCAAAATTTGTAAAAAGTATATAATTGCAAGGAATCAGACAGAGTTTACGGGCTATCGAGGGTTTCCCAACCATTTCACCCATTGTAGCCCATCCCCAAACTGAATAACCATATTTTTCTCATATAAAAATAGGTCTCGGTGTCCCATTTATATCAACAAGCAAGAGAACAAAGAAACTCTGCCAAAATCCCTTCCCCTTCTATCTCAAGTTTTAAATCCCTTTCTGAGATTTGGCCTCAACATTTCCCCTCTAGCCCATTCTCCTTATACAATCCTTTCCCTTTTCCCAAAGAGATTAGTTGGATTTGAGAGGAAAGCATGGGAATTATGCACTTGGATAAGAAATAATAGGAGCCCAAACCTGGTTCACAGAGCGTTTTCCGATAGGAAGGTTGTAATATTTCTGATCTTTATATTGAATAAAAGAGCTCTTTCATGTCTCAATACATTGTGTATTTATATATTTATTGATTAATGCATCTATGCTTATATTTGAATATTGAAAGTAACAAGTAGAGATTGCATATTTGTAGCATTGTTTTCCTAAGTGTTCATGTAGGTCATCTTTGGGAGGATACCTGCAATCTAGGAAGATACAGAGGTGAAGGAGGTCTACTTCGGACATTAGGACCAAAGGTACACCTATCGAGATTCCTTCCTCTCTCTTGTATTTCAGTTTAAATAGTTTTGGGGTAGCTTAGGAATAGGGATGATTTTAAGGATGGAAATTTATTTTAAAATGTAGAAACCTTGGCGAATCTTACTAATCCTTCATATGTCAACTATAAATGTTTGGCGATATTTTTATAAAAATATTCAAATTTCTAAGTATTTTATATAGTTTTTATGAAGTTTTGGCGATTTTTGAGGTAAAATAATTTTATCCTATAGAATTTGGGCGAATCATTTTTAAAATAGTGAATCTCGTTTTTGGAAAAACCATGGAAAATTAGCCCATGAGCGAAATTTAACCCCTAAAATCATCCTTGCTTATGAATAGAATTGTATTTTAAGGGAAGCTAGTGCTATGCATGTACCTCGACCCAGTATAGTAATAGGGGGACTTTCCCCTCTAGAAGAATTGGTGACTCCACTGGGGAGTCTCTCTAGGGTCTTAGTGAGAGATTCTAGTTTAAATTGTTTTGTTTCAATTTCTTTTTGAGTTTTTCAAGTTTACTGAGTCAGTTTAGGGTCTCTGGTCACCTTCCAGGTGCCCACCAACCTTCTCTTCCCAATGAGTTTTCCAAGCCTTTTTTCTCTTTGAAAAATTTCAGAGATGTAGGTGTCGTACGTTGGCTCAACCCATGTACATACATAGTCTGCATAGTATACAACCCACGTACATACGCAGGATGTTGATGCAATATCCCACGTCTCTATGTCTTGAAATTTTTTTTTAAAAAAAGAAGATTTTTTGTGTTTCCTGACAAAATCTTTGGGCTTCTCAATCCTTTATTGGACTTTACAGGGTCTCTGTTAGTGTTATTAGGTTGTGTTAAAGATTTAGTTTCAACTTGTTTCTTGATTTTTTTTTGTTAGCTTTAGAGGTTTAGAGTTGACCTATAAGTGTTAGATCCTCCTCTATATTCTTGGGAGTCCCTGAGTTTAGGCAATGGTCTAGGGTCTGTATGAGTCTTGGGTTTTATCTTCTCTTTATTCAGTTTATGCTTTGAAAAAAAAAAGAATCTTATACTTCTATTTTTCTTGTTTATGCATTTAAAAAAATCAAAAAAGATTTCATTAATGAATTTAGTTTGGTTATAGTAGCATAGGTTTTATTTTTACAAAAAGAAAAGAGTTATGTTTCAAAGTTCCTTCTTATTTTCCATAAAGTATAAGTAGTTTTGCATTGTGAAACAAAAATATATTTTAGGAAACTTTCGAATATAGGATCTTGGAATATTGTTTTGAAAAGTTGACATTCATGAAGATTTTACAAGCCTTTCCTTTGAATTTGAAGTATCTAGTTTTCTTTTTCATAAATGCACTATAGTTTTCTTCTCTCTTGTCTCTTCCAAATAACACAAGTTGCACGTCCATATCCTTTGAGTAAATCAAGCCCATAAAATCAATGCTTAACTTAAAATCTATTAGAATATTTGTTTGCAGGGTTCACCAACTAGTCTAGGATTTAGGGCCTTGAAATAGGTTTGAAGAGGAAACTCTTCAAGGTTATCTAAACAAACATTGGAGTCTGCGATAGGGAGTGTTAAAATTACAGCGTCGTAATATTTAGCTGGGATCCCCCTCTAACATAGGGGATAAACATGAGGTCACATAAGGAAAGGTAGAGGATATAACCCCTCTAAAGTCGGACCAATTATAGTGGGGATTGTATATTGAGGGTGTTTCTTGGGAATCACACTAATCAATTTGAAAACAAAGCCTCTTGGACCTCGAATCCGTTTGATATGCTCATTTGTCTTGCAGACCAATTTCCTTATGTACCCTTGAAGGGCTTCATACTTTGTTATCATGCTAATTACAATCAACCCAACTATCGATTGTACATGCCTAGTGACTGACTGTGAGCTGACAATGTAGTTTCCAATTTTTATGGACTTACACAAGTGATTGTAGGGGTATACCATGGTACCTAGGGTAGACATCATATCGCTCTTTTCAGAGTATACTCATAGGGTGTTTCCATGTTCGAGTTACACTTGCACCACTAAGTTTCTCTAGTGTTGATTTCCGTAACTATTCTTCCTACTACTTAGCTATCTACTTGATATTCCTTTAGGAACTTTTAGTGTGTTCTCTATGTTTCACTCTAGCCAAACCTTACAGTTTCATTTGATCATTTCACAAGGTGGAAGATCAACAACTCCACCGTTCGCGTAGGATTTAAGGCCTGGTGCCAATTACTTTAGAACCACCTCTGCCACCTTTGAGGCATAGGCTAGATCAAGAAGGATCATTTGAAGCTATAGAGCCGAAGGAAACTGTACTCTAGCCAAATCCAAGAAAATAATTTCCCACATCAAAGGAATTCATTGTTTCTGATCTCGATACTGAAGGTTTCCTACCAAAAAATCCTCTGATCACTGACTTATCGGTGTTGCTTCTAATTAATATAGTCCCTCCTAAGGTGACTTCTCTTGAACGACAGTTTGTTCGGTGAGTGATGATGGAAGAAAATAATGCTAATTTGTTAGGGAGTCCTCATACTCCCATTTTGGTTGCCGCAGGAGGGAGAATTATACCTCCTTCCCCACCTCCACCTGTGAGGACTACGACTATACAGATGCCCACTACTTCAGGCAGTGGTTCGATTCCTTCGATGACTTCCACCATTGTTCTCTTCATTAAGAATGCGTGGGGCACTCCCTTTTCATATGGGATGCCTTGTTTTGACTCTAAATCGGTTCTCATATAATCTAATATACAGACCATTGGTCTAGGGGAATGGAGCTCTAACACTCCCTTGCAAGGATCCGCCGCATGCACCACTTCCCTATTGAATGTTATTCCTTATAGTGAAGATCACATCCCTCCTCCCCCCCCCTTCACTCGGTGTCACTTTTCAGCAGCCAATCGGGCCTAATACCAACTATAGTTTGTTTAGTGGAGGAATCCACGGACCTTCATCTGACACGAATCTTGTGGGATCAATTTTGTTTTCTTTGTTCAATGCATTTGGGAATAATAATTTTACTTCATATTCTTTCTCGACTAGGGGGAACCCCTTATTTTTTCAACAAAACCCTGCACAAGGTTTCATTCCTTCATAAGGAGCAATGAAAGGATTTTACTCCTTGCAAGGTCTTGGGAATCCTTGGCAGGGCTAGTTTCCCTGACAAGTCATTTCAATTGGGGGAAACCCCTCCCACACTTTGTGGAACCCTGAAAAAGCTTCAATACCTATGCTAGGAGGGTCGGTTGGTGGAATCACCAACTAAGGTTCATGGAACATTCTATAGGGAGAAATCCCTACAAAAGACGTTTCATTTGACTTCAGGAATCAGTCAACGATAAAGCATGAGATGTAAATCCCTTTCGTTGGACAGGGAAACCATGGTATCTACAAAAACCCCATACATCAATTAAACGTTTTCTGCAAACCTGGTTCCAGTCAAAATCCAGGCCCCTCTTTTCATGTAAATACTCTGCAACCAAGACTACCTTTTCTGGAAACTCTACATTCTCCAAATGTGTCAAGATTGTTAAATGACCTGATTTGTCATGATTCACATTGGCCCCCCATGATGACTAAGTTTCCTTCTGACATCCGTTAGTTTGAGGGAAACCCTGGAGAATATCTAGGTGATCACAAGATGACTTTCCAATTGTGGTGCTCATCCAACTTGTTGAAGGATGACTTCGTTTAGTTTCACTTGTTTCAACACACTCTTATAGGGGGTGTAGTGAAATGATATATCAAGCTCGACAACTCGAAGTATTGTTACTTTAATGACTTGGCTATGGTTTTCTTGAACCATTTCCAAGTACCAGTGAGAAATGATGTCGACACCGAGTTGTTGACCAACTTTGAGAAGACTAAAGTTGATCATATCTCGGATCACATCTGAGAATGGTGACGACAAAAGAGTTTGATTAAAGTCAAGGTCCCTCCTAGATTTTTTCTTGAGTGGTTCTTAAAGTCTTTGGTCCCTTTCATGTCCAAATATGTTGCAACTTCCGAGGTTTTTTCCAAAGAAGAGGCTATTATGAGAGCCCAACAACTGGAGCTTATTTACTCTTAGTTCGGTATGCTATATGAGATATTACCTGATGCACCACGGTCAAATCTCAAAAAATCCAAATAGAAGTTTGGGCCTCATGACGATGGAATAGTAGGCTCATCATAGAGGAAGTCCACATATGTGTTGTCTAATAAATTAAAAAAGTTGTTGATTCAACAGACTGTGGCCAACCAAACTCCTAGTTCAACTGCCTCCATAACCCAGATGTCAGATGTACAAAATCTAAAATCGACTAATCCCAATGCTAACCAATAAACTGAGGGAAAGAAGAAATAGAAAAATAGGAAGGGTAAGGGGGATAAGAAGGTTGCAAATAATACTAGTGGGGGGAAAACTGAAAAGAGAAAGGTTAAGTTTCAACGTAAACTTTTCACGGACGACCACTTGACTCACCTATGCCCTCGGCTTACGGAAGCCTAGAAGATACTGGCATAGAAATAGCATGTTGTGTTAACAAACCATTTTGTACAAGGGAAAAATATGGCTCAAGATTCACATCCACGAGCGCGGTTGGGGGAAGTCATAGAACCCCCGCACCTAATAATAATAATAACAGGGCCACAAAAATCTATATGATGAAAGATGAAGCAAATTTATCAACCAGGGATCATAACTATGGAACACCAGAATCTGTTGAGAAGGGAAAAGAAGCCTCCAACCCATTGACTCCTCTTCAAATTGAGAATACAGTGGGGAAATGATGACTTGCATCCCTAAAAGGGTGTTAAAAAAGGCTTCTGACAACCCAAACATGAGGGCTGCTTGGAATTAATCCATCATGAAGGATCTGGAAAAGACTCCTTATGCAATGTCTACTCTGGAGGTTCTCCAAAGTTTCCCCTCATAGAGAAGATATATGTTGTCTGCCTTGTGAGCAACTAAGCCCATTAACTCAGGAATGATCATTTTTTTATCCTGCTGACCATAAAAATTGTCTTACTCACCATGTCTCCTTTCAGATAGTAGTGGCATAAACCATGAAATCATTGACACAAAACATTTTTCGTATGGTGGTTGATGAGAGTGCCTTGACTTGCGTGATGTCATTGTAATGTTGGAAGGAAATCAGCTAGCTTGAGTTGGCTTCGTTACCCACATTTCTTACTAGGTTTGAAGGTCAATAATTCAGACCACATGGTATAATTCCCTTTTTTCCCATTCAGTTGGAGGGAAAAATTATGTCCTCATCCTTCCAATGATGGGAACTTTTGGTCATTCTCTGGCTTCCAATGATGTTAATTTTATTTCGGTTGTCCCTGACCAACTGAACGCTGCAATTTTTTAGGTCACATCTTTTAAAACGAGTTACTTTGATGACCCATGGAATTTAACTTCCCCATAAGATTCAATGGAAGGGGTAGGGAACATTGGCATGGCCATACCCTTATCCACTGTTGAGGTTTCATATAGTATTATCCAACAAGCCTCGACCAACCTCAATCTAGCTCCCCCACAGGAGCTAGATCCTTTTCTTGAGCCTATTTGGGCTCAAGACTCTCTCACTGCTCACGACCCTTTGGACTTAGTCTTCCCCTCTGACAAGGTGATCCTGGAGGAAATGACTAGGCCATACAAATCTTGGGATGATCTTCATCATAGATCCTACTTCTTACCCAAGACTAGGAGAATAGAGGCAGGAGAGTTTGTTGGGAATCTGAATGGAGATATCCCTTGTCATATTAACCCTCTTTATATGCACATAATATACGTCGAGGGAAATATGGAAAGTATTGCTTAGACAATTCCTATCGATATCTCCAAAACCCCTGGCGTCATGGAAAATGTCTTCGTCGGAGAAGATTGCTCTCCCGAAGAGATTCAAATCTACACATGATTGTTTAAACAATCATGCGGTGTTTTTTCCTAGTCTTATGAGGATATGCCAAGAATTGATCCACGCATTGTTGAACACAAAATCACGACTTATCCTGATGTCAAACCGGTCTGATAAAATCTTCACTCGGTCAATCCTTGCAAAGAAACAACGATAAAGGATGATGTAGAGAAACTCCTCAAAGTTGGTTTCATATACCCCATGCAATTGATGAAATGGATGTCGAACCCTATTCTTGTCAACAAGAAGCAAGACATGATCCAAGTATGTATGGACTTTTGTGAATTGAACAAAGATTTCTCGAAAGACAATTTTCCAACCCCGTTTATTGACCATATCATCAATGAATGTGCGGGTTGTGAGGTATTTTTTTTCATGGACAATTTTTGAAGGTACAATCAAATTCATATCAAGCCTAAGGACCAACATAAAAAAAAAATTAATTGTCCTTGGGGTACTTTCAGGTATCAGAAAATTCCTTTTGGCAGGAAGAATGCTAGAGATACTTTTCAATGGGCCATGTTGTTTTTTTTTCATGACCTCAAACACATAGTCGAGGCGTACCTCTATGATCTAGAATCACGTTCTTGCAAGAGATCCAATCATCACGCCCATTTACGACTAATATTTGAGAGGTGTCGCTACTATTGGATTCGCTTGAATCCAAACAAGTGACATTTTTGTGTGACATTGGGTCGTTTATTAGGTTTCATAGTGTCGAAAAAAGGGATCATGGTCGATCCTCTAAAGATTGAGGCGATACTCCAATTTCCTCCCCCGCACACAATCCCCTAACTTCAGAGTCTATAGGGGAAAGAAAATTTTCTTTGTCATTTTGTTGCTAATTATGTCGATATTACGAAAGGGTTCATGCGTCTCTTAAAAAATGGATTCCCATTTTGTTGGGATGAAGTAGCTCAACACTCATTTGACACGTTGAAACGCGCCCTGACATATGCCCCTCTGGTGATTCCTCCTGATTATGGAAAGGATTTCTTGTTATATTTGGTTGCTGCAGAGTCTACAATCGACATGGTATTGGTCCAGGAGGATGATGTGCTCGAAGAGAATGTTATCTATTATCTTAGCTAAGGCCTAGTTGGACCGGAACTCAACTACTCACATGTTGAGAAACTCGCTTTGGGAGTTGTTCATGCTGTCCAATGATTCTGTCACTATATATTACTTTGCAAGACCATTGTCATTTCCATCGTCAACCCATTTAAATATGTATTAAAATGACGGGTCATTGGTGGAAAAATCAGTCGATGGATAGTTATCCTGCAAGAGTTTGACTTGGATTTTGTTTCGACGAAATCTAAAAAGTCCTTGGTATTTGCGGAGATAATCTCGAAACTTTTGGTCGAAAGTGGTGATATTTTTCCCGAAGAGTCACCAATTAACGGAGATATTTTTTTGATCACATCTTAAGACCCATGGTATAGAGATATACTTGTGTATCTTCAGACTTTGAAGTTCCCCGCTTCTACTTCTCATGATGAGCGTCGAAGAATACGACACCGAGCACAAAACTATCTCGTCCTCGATGACACTTTGTATCGTCGAGGGGTGGATTGCATTCTTCAACGATGTCTTACTCATGAAGAAGCAAAGCTTGTTTTGAATGAATGCCACATTGGAGCATGTGGAGGCCATCTATTTGGGATGTGAATAGCCCAAAATATTCTTCACAATGGATACGTTTGGCCCTTGTTAATCAAAGATTATGTTGAGGCGGTCAAGAAGTGTCACCGATTCTAGATCTTCTGTCAGAAGATGTGGGCACACCCAACTCCTATGTTTCTAGTTATTTTCATCGACCCATTCATCAAGTGGAGGATTGATTTCACTTCATTTCACCTGGTTTCATCTAGGGGGCATCGTTATATCATCATATCAGTCGACTACTTTACTAAGTGGATCAAAGCTATGCTGACATTTAACAATGACGGGGAAATTGCTGCCATTTTTCGTTTTCAACTAGATAGTAGCTAGGTTTGGTATCCTGAAGGAGATTGTCATTGACCATGGAAGTCACTTCTAGAACAAAATGATGTCCGAATTAACATCAAATCTTGGTTTTAAATAGGAACATTCGTCACTGTATTATCCACAAGTGAATGGTTAGGTAGAAGTTTTGAATAAGTCTCTCAAGACTATTCTTCAGCGAATGATTGGTTTGGCAAATTCAAATTGACAATTGATGTTATATTCGACATTGTGGGCTTATCAAACTTCTATAAAGAATGCTACCAGTTTTTCACCTTTTCAACTCGTTTATAGGCTTGAGATAGTCTTGCCCATTGAATGTCAAATTCCTTCTTTGAAGTTAGCAGTGGAACTACTTCCCAACACTACAACGCTTGAAGAATGTCTATTATATATTGAGAATCTCGATGAGTAGTGTCGAGATGAATCCTTGGCTAACGAGGCTCATAAAAAATGAGTTAAGTGTCAATATGATTGGTCTGTCCACCCTCAGATTTTCTCTAAAGGCGATCTTGTCCTAGTATATGACCAAGACAAAGATCCCTTGGGGGAATGCAAGTTCAAACACATGTGGTTCAGACCTTCCATTGTGAAATAAATATTAGAGAAGGGTGTTTATCATCTGGTTTATTTTGAGAGTAACCCTTTAGCGGAGCCTAGAAATGGGATCTACCTTAAGTATTATTCTTAGGTCGGTCTCCTGAGCATGACTTCTTGTATATATGTATAGTTTTTTATAACATTTTTTATTTTTGTTTTTATGGATGTGTATTCATTATGTTTTCTTTTCACTGTGGAAAATGTCAAGTGAATCTGAAGTCTATGTTGGGTTCGCAGATGACGCTAGTCAACACACTTGGAGGCTTCCTTTCATAGCTTGGCTGATGTTTACACCTAGTGTCCAATTTCTATCTTCTAGAGGTATTTGTCTAAGTGAAGCAACCAATGATGTTTCCAAGTACAGTGAAGTGATAGAATTACTACCTGATGCCTTGTCACATGGTATTTCTCACCTTCGTGTTTATTTATATGCTCAACTGGTCATGTCCCAATTAAATGGGGTATACCGCATTTACGATCCCACTCTTCACTGACGGTTCATTATGGTATGTCTCTTAGAACAATATTTTGATTATATTACTTATATTAATGTTCCTAGGATATCTAACCGACTAAGTGATACTATAGCTAATCAAGTATGAAATTGGCATGTTGCTCACATGTAAAAATAAAACACACACATACACATGTAAATACATTTGTAAAAAATGTTCATCCAT
>JASDQU010097048.1:4721-19294 GCA_032191745.1 Picea mariana | reverse complement strand
GTTCACTATGTTGGATCTTGGTAGTAGAAACGGTGGCACTGGGTTCTGCGTAAATGATCTGTCTCCCTTTTTTGGTTCTGATTCAGAGTCAGAACCCACATCTGATTCAAAGGATTTCACCTCGTTCATCAATGACTGCTTTGAGCATCATTCAACGATGTTATCCCAGAGACTCCTATGGAACTCACACCACTTCCTAGTGTCTTTCTTTGTCTTCCCATTGTCCTTCTTTGTTTGTGGCTTAGACTGGTTGTCTCGAGGTTGTCCATCCTTTCTTTGTCCTTTATTCTGTGGTTTGGGGATGTCTTTTCCCTGCTTCTACTTTGAGGGGTTCACAGACCCAAACTGTCGCATCTTTTATTTAAGGTTTTGATCGATTTTAACAACACATCGATAGTCCACGCCCAAGGACAAGATGTACAAAAACTCCATTTCTATCTGGATGTATCTATGCACACTGTTGTGGTACTTGAGCACCATATTTCACTCAGAGTCTTTGATACCCATATTGGTGCGCAAGGTATGGAAGACATTGGTGAACTCTGACACTGTTTGGTCCCTTTCCTTCTACAGTGTGGTCGATCTTGTATATAAGTCGTCATAACTTTCAACAAGGTAGTATTGTTCCTTAATAGCATCCCTGAAAGAACCCCAAGTGGGTGTGACTACAAATAATGTAGATTCATCTATTTCCTTTTGCTCACAGAAAGCATCCCACTAATCCTTGACATGGGGGATGGACTTAAGGAGCACGTAAACATTTCCCTATCGRAAAAGTTATGGATAGAAAAATACCCTTTTATAAGGATTAACCATTTGTCTACAACATCTRCATCTATTTGAACTTCAAATATAAGAATATAAAAATTGATYTGTACCTTGAAAGGGTGGAGCCTTTGCTCGAAGAAGATTCATCGCCTACTGGCAGTCGTCGAAGGATTTGTGCAAAATTATCCATCATCTCATTCCTCTGTTGCACGAGGGCTTCCTCGARAAACAATTTAAAGGGATATCCTGCCCCATCGTCTCTCTTTWCTTCCCCCATGGGCGACCATCGGGTTCGGCGAGGCCGATCTTGCCAAGGCTCAACTGGTTTGAGTCCCAACTGCTTATACCCTAACCTCGTTGGGGACATGAACACAGAAACAAATGAAGAGTAGACCGTTCTGATACCACTAATACAGATTTATGAGCGGAAAGAAATGAAACATAGATCTATAACGTTAAAACAAAGATACAATGAACAATAATAGAGATACCATGAAACTTAACTTATATTCAATAAAGAAATCTGTTGAAACTGCAAAATGCAGAATGAAACAATATTGCTCGAATGGTGGTAGCTAATCTTTGAGAAGAGATGTGGCGGCCACCCGCATTCGCATGAGCACATTACAATGAGGCCTCCAATCCTTTTTAACATCATGAAGTAATCAGAAAACCATAGATATCCAAAAACCCAACCCTATGAGATGAAGCACCAAAATTCATGTGGGCCCCGATGGGGTAAGTTGGTACATCAACTTCTCGGGGTTGTAACTTTTGTATACAATATATGTTTTAGGCACATGATAGCCCATTGAAAAGTTCTATTAGAGGACTACACATGTCGTTTTCACACTCTAATTTTGTTTAATTGTGATTGTGGCGAGCCCAAAAAACGTTGTTTAGGGACCGAAAAGCTAGAAAAAAACTGCCAAGATGAAAACTGTATGTGAACCAGTTGAAAGAGGTGGGTGGCCATCGATATCCACCTGGATCATGCAGGGCCTCAATATTTAATGAAAATTGTTCCTTTGAGGAACACAACAATAACAAAGAGTTATTTATGAAAAGGAAGACATCTAGATTTGTTGTTATGCATGCAATACGTAGTTTGTCTCCTGGTGACGAGTTGTTAATAAATTATAACTTTTGTAGACCACCAACCGCTCATCAAAAACACCTTGCATTAGATCTACTTTTAGACGTCCCCTTGGGGCGTAAGAAACATATGATTGAGTAATTGTATTTTTGGATTTTCAATGGAACTAATGTAAATGTATTGCTTAATTCGACGTTTGTTTTATAAAGTGGTTGGTTGCATGTTACAATCATTACATTAAATATGGGGAATAAACTCCCTATAACATCTACACATGGACTTTTGTTTATTTTATTTATGGAGTTTGCTTAATATTTTTTATTTTTTTTAATATTAATATAAAATCAATTTAATTTAATATTTTGTTAACCTTAACAAAATAATTAATTTCTTCACTAACGAAATCAAATACTTACATTTCTTTATGAGGAGATTCTTAATTAAGTTGGTGGTGGAGCAAAAAAATCATAAGTTCATTTAAAACACATTGTATATATTAAAATTCATTATTATTAATGATCTCATTTTCATATTTAATAATTGTAAAAAAAAATTAAATTCATATTTTAAATTCATTATTATTAATGATTTTTTATTCATATTTAATAATTATGGTTATAATATTTATTTATTTATTAATATGACAATACAAATTTAATTATGAATAATTACTATATTGTTATCATTAAAATAAGTGAGAAAATAGCATTTCATCAAAGTAATTGTTCTTTGTAAACATGTTTAATGAACATATTGTATCTTGTTGGAAATTGAACAAATCAACTTGAAGAAGAATTAAACATATTATATATATATATATATATATATATATATATATATATATATATATATATATATATATATATATATATATATATATATATATATATATATATATAAGCTTTCACAATTACAGTCCAAAGTAAATGATTTCATAAGACTAAAGTTAAACATTATATGACAACTCTAAATTCTAATGAGTGATACATCTTAATTTTAATTTAAAAACAGAGAAATCATTAGCGTACTTATAAATCAAACAACAAAAACATCAAAATGAATTGAAAAAACACAATATACATGTGTGTTATATTGTTTATAGCACACCAACGCGATTGAAATCACATTGGTGTGGTTGTTACGTACATATGAAAAATTCAAGGTTGTGCTTTGTGGAGGAAATCACTCTTCAACGCCTCTCATAATTTAGTGCATGGACTCGATCCTCTCCCACTTCCTGTTGACCCTAAAATGCTCCAAGCCATAAGTCTCTCTTTCTCTTGTATTATATTTCCATACTTAGTAAAGAATTTTGATCCACGGTGGAGTTACAAATCCTACCTTAATTTCCGCCTTCCTCAAATTTCTTTGCCATACTCCGCTATCGATAAATGGTACCAACACTTAGTATTTTTCTTCATTCTCCTCGCGGAATGACGGAATCACGGGGTGTAAATTTTCTCTAACTCATGGTCACAATTTCATTCGTCACTCCACAGTACTTAGTGTTATTTCGAATTTTTGAATCCTCCAATACTTAGTTTTTCAAGAAATTTTCAATTGTTGAAGCGGAGTTCGTATCATATCTCAAAAATTTTCTTTTCCTCTCTCCATCTGTCTGCTTTTTTATACTTAACCGATTTTTCAAGACTTTATCCATCCATTTATCACTTCAACACTTAGTCTCTTAAGCTTGACCGTGGAAGCGGAGATTGTTTCACCACTTCAAAAAGTTCCTTTTATTTCGCCCATCCACCATCTATGACTTAGTCATTTTTCAAAGTATTTCACAAGATCGCGAAAGCAAACTTTTCTCATATTCTTGTATATTTCTTTTTTTCTCCGCTCTACCATGAATCCTCTCCCTTTGTCACATTAACCAAAAAGGCATTTAATGTTTATCTTATGCGAAATGAAAAATGGGTAAATGAATAAGGACCATTATTAATGGCGCACTCTTCGAGATTGTTATCATAAATTTAAATTAAATTCGTCAGTTCACTCTTTTGACATAAGAACTATGTTGGTTAATATGAAAGGGAATTATTTGATAATTACATAAAGATAGTATATTCTTCATCAACTTCTGAGAAATATGGCGAGAAGATAAGAAATATTTTGTGGTAATACAATGAATACATTTTCACAGGAAGACCCCAAAAACCATTGGTCAAGAGTTTACATATATTATTCTTCRTTGTCGCCTAAAGAAAAGAATGGTAATGATGTCTGGGTGTCTAGACTTGCTAATGAAGGATGTGTCCTAGAGGTCTTTGATGCAAAATACTTGGTAATATGGTATACAGACAACTTCAAAAAGGATCAAAGGATAATTAAAATGAATGGACGGTCCCCAATTTCATTAGAACCAACAACTTTCAGTCAAATGTTCAAATTATTGAAACCTACAACAACTTTCAAGGTCGGGCAAGCCAAATATTTCATAAAAGCTAAAAATGGTGGTAGAGACTTATTGCCTCAATGTCTCGAAGACCTGACCACAGTCCCTGAGGATTTATCTATGATTCAAGTCAGTTTATTGAAGACACCTTACAAAGAAATGGCTTGGTTACTTGCTAGGCTATTGGGACAAGAATCAACTGCCATTATCCTGTGTCTAGCTCTTTACATCTTCTATTACTCTATTCAAGGGAAAATAATTTTCGATTGGTCCAAAATTATATCTTCTAAGATATTGTTTCAGTTGTCAAATTTCAAGAAAGATAAGAAGTTTTACATGTTTGTGTATTGTGTGTTTTCATGTATTCCAAGGACTTAATTTGGAAAGACAAGTTGATCCTAAAGTAGACCCGATACATACTTGGTATCCTGCTCTCTGGAAACAAAAAGCCATGTATCACTTTTATGAAATTTATGATTCTTTCTTTTATGTTTTAAAAAAACTCATGTTTGGAAATAATACTTTGAGACCGTCGTTGGAGGCAACAATGTTTTTAGAAAAAAGAGGAAAATTTGAGTCAAATGAACAATACAATATAATCAGAGTTTATTGCTCTAGGGAGGCCCCAACTTATCTCCCATTTTATGTGTCTAATAAAATAATCATGATAGAAGTCTGTAGACAATACGTATTTTGGGCCGATTTCTTTCTCCAAAGAAAGAAAAAAAAATTATTGTATTTCCATGGAAAGTTGGTGAAATCATATTAAGAAGCGCCCCAAATATTGATGAATTTACAACTCAATTCAACCAATATAATTTAAAGTTGGAAGATTTAGTAAAAGGGTTTGACCCTCAACATTTTTTTATGAATCACATGGTCTCCGTAGGTTTCAGCGTAGCATATATAAACACATATGTATGTACAAGAAAGCAAGGAGAACAATTATGAGGAAGTATTAATTGGATACCTCGAGACATTTTTTAGCACGAATGAGGCAAACAGACAACATGGAAGGATCATAAATGAAAAGAGTTCAAAGTCTCAAGCTATTCCCAAAAAAGTGGCACACCCAGACAAAATCCCCAAAATGTTACTTAGGAAAAATATAAATCTTTGGTTGAAAATTCAAGCGACAAAGATGATCCTCACCGCCCAAAAAAGGATATTGAAAAACCCAATAAATTACCAATAACTAGAAATAAGAAAAGATAAAATAATCAACAATGGAGGAGATTATACCTGGTGAAGATGTTATTCTCTAACATATGGAGCTTAATGCAAACATTGAAGATATAGAATTTCCAGATGACGAGTAGAGGGTCCAACATAGTGGGGAATTGGAAACTCAAGAACCTTTCTTTTATGAAGAATAATATATAACCCTCCACAGTGCATTATTTGATAAATATTTGAAGAAACTAGTGTTTGAACGTGTCAATTCAAAGGGGAAAAGAATCAAGGACACAAAATTGGACTTAAATAATGTCCTACCATAAAAAAATTGCCCAAATTCACATGGTCATTGGTGATGTTTTAGAGGTTTCAGTTGACAATGTGGAGGTTGAGAATGCAAGGTTAAAGGAAAGAGTCATAGAATTGGAATGTGCCTTGATGCCTCCACCTATATTTGTAAGTTCACTAGTTGTTATTTAACCTGGGAGAAATATCGACGGAACGATTGAATCAAGCTCAAAGTTGAAAGGAACGTCAAGCTTGTTGGTTGCAGTTAGAAAATTTGTTGGTGAAAATATCAAAAAGAGGATGTCTCTTATTATGGAAGCATGGGATACATGGAGAAATATCTTTTCTTTTGGTTCAAAGTTAAATAGTTTCAAAGAATATGTCCAAGTTGATTTGAATAATGAAAAAGGATTTTATATAGATATTGTCATCACATTTACTTTGAATGTTTCTAGTATGACTGAGCTAAAAAGGAAAGAAGAAGATCTACCTTCTCCAGCCAGAATCAAACCACTGAAGGCCTATTGGATCAAAATGATAAAATTATTGAAGGAAATATTGGATGAATGTGATGGCGTACTCATCAAAAAAGAAGCATTGTATCGCAAGTTGACTGAGATAGACTTGGAAGGAACCACATGAGAAATACGAGACCCAAAGTTAATCTTGAACTCTATATTTATGACAAGGTAACAATTTTAAGAACATGTGGCAATACTAAAGGGCTTGTCTGCTGATAAATTTAATAGCATACTTGAATATAACGAAAATGAAATTGAAAGTTGCTTAGTGAGTTATGCAAATTAAAATGAAGACATGGAAGATACACTTCACCAACTTTCATATGAATTAAGAGAATTGGAAGGGATGTTATTTGATATAAAAATTAGACAAGAGATAAATGTAGCCCCATTGAAAGATTACATAGAAAATTGGTTAAAACGAGCCTTAATTAAGATAATCGAAGAAGAACAGTTGCAGGTAGTTGGCACAGGTCGTGTAACCTCTATAAGAGATGATACAAAAGGCACATCAACAAGCAAATGAAAGAGAGAGATTCCATCACAATAAGTGTAAATTGATCACATCCTTCTCCTTTATGCTTTCAGAATTCATCGGCTTATATCATATCTATCCCTAAGAGAATATAACTGATTTCAAATTGCTTTCTTATGTTCTCTTTTAAGGTCTTGTATTATTTCCACCTTATTCCAAGCTCAGTTCCTGCTCTTTTCATCTCATTTCTTCATTCAATGGTCCACGGGAGCCATATCCCAATCCACTTTTGGAAGAACATATTTATTTTCTTAATACTATTAAAGAATATTTTATTTTTGAGAAAACTCCAGAGAACTATTTCGAGGTTAATTTTAAATGTATCTTTGAACTTTGAGCATTTGAGTATACGATATTTGAAATTAATTTATTAAAATCTTGTTTTGATTTTAATGAAAAGACTCATTTAAAGTTATCTAATATGTGGGCCCTTGATTTCGTTTCTTATGAATGTGATAAAAAATATTTGAAACTGTGATGGATGTGAGATTCATATTATACTTATAATAATTTTTCTTTATATTTTATTTCTGCAAATTTATTAATTTTATGAGTGAAGGTTCCTGGGCCATTTCTTAGGAACTCTTGATGTATCTATATTTTATTCAATCTTTTATTTTATTTGAATGATAAATATTTGGAGTTTTCTCTTTATCACTCTCTCATTTTAAATTGTTGTCCCAAGATTTTCAAAGACAAATCTTTAAATAAATTAAAGAGGAGTACCATATTGATTTTTCAATAAGCAAGGTTAAGCATGTAGTTCATTTCAATTTGCATTCTGTCTTAACCATAAACAAGAATGTTGCAGCAACCAAGATCACAAGAAGAACCACCATGCACAAGAAGACAAGAAGCATCATGGGAAACCCTTCTCAACAAGGGAAGAAAACCCAGCCAAATCCTTTGCTATATTCTTCAAGAGAAACACCTTCACCACCAAGAAAGACCTAGCACACAAGAGGGTGTTGAAACCCTAGAAGACTAGTGCCCAAGAGAGGTGCGCACTTTTCCCAAGTAAATGTACTTGCTGAAATTTCCACACTCACATGAAAGATATGACTCAATACGTGTTTTGCAGCTATCTAGTGTGTATGTTTTGGTTGGCTCATAAGCTGGCTAAGCACATTCACTGCATAGAAAATGTCTAGTCTGGTGTTAACCAGATACATCAAAGATCCAATAAGTTGTCGATATAAATGTGGATCTACGTCTACTTAATCAGTGTCACTGATTTTCTTTAAATCCATTACCATTGGAGTAGGCATGGATTTTCATTCTGTCATTTTTAACTTTTTCAGTATCTCCATAGTATATTTTCCTTGACTTAGGAAAATCTCATATGTTCTCTGCCATACTTCTAGTCCCAAGAAATAATGCATTAGGCCCAAATCCTTCATTTCAAATTTGGCAGTTAATGTTTGCTTGCATTCAACAATGAGTCTCTCTGAACCAATGAGGAAAAGGTCATCCACATATAAGACCAAAATCAGGCACTCATTGCCATCAATGTGATAATACAAGTTTGGATTAGTTTCACTTTTGTTGAAGCCCAAACTCATCAGAAATCCATCCATTTTCTCGTACCAAGCAAGTGGTGTTGGTTTCAGTCCTTATAGGGCTTTCTTCAACCTACATACATGATATTTTTCATTGTGTATAATGAAACCTTCTGGCTGCTCAATATAAACTTCTTCCTCAATTTCACCATTGAGAAAAGTTGTTTTTACATTCATCTAATGTAGCTTTCAACCCATGGAAGTAGCTAGTGAAATGATAGATTGGATGGTGGTATATCTGGATACAGGTGCAAAAGTCTCGTCATAGTCGACTCCCTCTATTTGTGAGAACCCCTTGGCCACAAATCTTGCTTTGTATTTTTCAATGCTTCCATCAAAAACATGTTTGATTTTGTAAATCCATTTGGAGTTCACTACGGACTTTCCCTCTAGTCTTGGAACAACATCCCATACATCATTTTTTAATGTAGATTGGTATTCTTCGGTCATGGAATCTTTCCATACTTGTTCACCTGAAGCTTCTCCATGACAAGTTGGCTCTGAGTCAATAATGTGGGTCAAGGATGAAAGGTAGCTTGAGAATCTCTTTGGTCTCTTGCTTTCTCTGGTTGCTCCCAGTGGAGCTTTATGCCCTTCTGCTTCTTCTAAAGTTTGTCGAGCCCAAGAAAGTCTTTTATGTCCAACTGTGATGTCTCTGGGTATATTTCTTGGGGAAACTGGATCTTCTGGAGAAACTGGATCAACTGGAGCTATCGTCTCATCTGGAATAATATATATCTCCCTCTGAACTGTTGAAGGAGGAGGAGCTATTGTTTCACTATCGATTTCCATCTGAGATTCTCTGGATTTATGGAAGGCTACTTCTTCTTCAAAAGTAACATCTCTTCTTACTTCAATTTGTCTCTGACCTAGGATGTAGATTCGATATGCCTTTGATGATTCACTGTATCCTACAAATGTACCCTTTCTTCCTGAAGGTTCTAGTTTGGATAAATTATCTTTGGGTACATGAAGGTACATTGGGCATCCAAATATTTTGAAGTGTCTAATCTCAGGCTTCACTTTGGTGAATGCTTCTTCTTGGAGTAATGTTCTTCAGGATCTGATGAGGACTACAGTTTTGAACATATATTGTTGTCATACAAGCTTCTGCCCATATAGTCATAGGTAGACTTTGATCATGTATCATTGCTTTAGTTGCCTCAATGATAGTTTTGTTTTTCCTTTCAACAACCCCATTTTGTTGAGGATTGTAAGGAACTGTGAACTCTCTCTTGATTCTTGCTTCAATATAAAAATTGTTAAATTATTTTGAGGTGTATTCTCCTTCATTGTCTGATCTCAATATTTTGATTTTTCTTCCGGTCAGGTTTTCAACCTGAGCTTTGAATTCTTGAATCTTGGTAAGGACTCCATCCTTGTTTTTCAGAAAGTAAATCCAAGTTTTCCTGGAGTGGTCATCTATGAAGAGTACATAGTATAAGTACCCATTTAAGGATGAAACAATCATTGGCCCACATACATCTAAATGTATTAAGTCCAAGATTTCCTTGGATCTTTTGTCACTGCTAGGAAAGGATCCTTTAACATTTTTTCCAAGGGCACAACCTTTGCAAACACCTTTATGTTGAATATGTATCTCTGGTAGACCTGTTACCATTTTCCCTAGAGATGGAAGAGCTCTATAATGAATGTGAGCAATTCTTCTATGTCATAACTCACTCAAGTTGATAGTGTCATGTATTAGGGATTGAACAGGTTTGATGGTCAACTTGTACAAGTTTTTTTCTCAGATACCAATTACTTTAGAAGAGGTTATATGAGAGTCTTTTTTCCATGCAAGAACTCTGCCTTCTGAGAATGTGATTTTGTAACCTTTGTCTTCCAAGGACGAAATAGAGACAAGGTTTTTCTTCATTCCGGATACATATAGTACTTCTTCTAGTTTAAGCTGCATATTTGGATCTTGTTGGAAAGTAGAAGTTCCAACTCCTCTCACATTATATCTGGAATCATCTCCAAGAACGACATGTAGATGTGTCTCTTTCTCAACGAAATGTGTTAGATGATTTCTAAGACCGATCATGTGCCTAGAGGCACCACTGTCAATTAGCCAAGTTTTTTCATTGATAGGAACCATACCTGGGAGTGTTGAGATGTTGGTGTTTTCATTTATTTGGAGTCTTGTCTTCTTGGAACCGAGCTTTCTTCCCATCATGATTTTTCTCATCTTCACAAACCCTTGTCAACTAGGCTAGAAAACCTAACGACTAGGCTAGGCTAGAAATTTTAGGTTTTTTTGGGCTTATGAATGTCAACAATAAGCCTTGATAAACATGATAGCTCTAGTAAGTTGAGGAAATTCTTCAAGAAATTTGAACAAATACAATTCATAATTTTCTGCATAATTTTGGCGAAACCCTAGAAACCCTTAGAGCCAAAAATTCGAAATGCCCGAAAATGTAATCTGAGACTTGTTGGAGGTGCGTTGAAGGAGGACATACCTTTCTAAGTCCTTTTTATCCTCAGCGTCCAAGTTTTTAGTGGTGAAAAATATCATAAGAGGAGGTCGTACGAAATTTATGGAAACCCTAGGAGGGTTGTACGGTTTCTGCAAATGTGTGAGAGAAAGGCTGGAAAATGCTTGTGCAATGGGATATTCAAAACCTATGCTCTGATACCATGTTGATTTTTCAATAAGAAAGTTTAAGCATGTAGTTCATTTCAATTTGCATTTTGTCTTAACCATAAACAAGAATGTTGCAGCAACCAAGATCACAAGAAGAAACACCATGCACAAGAAGACAAGAAGTATCCTGGGAAACCCTTCTCAACAAGGGAAGAAAACCCAGCCAAATCCTTTGCTATATTCTTAAAGAGAAATACCTTCACCACCAAGAAATACCTATCACACAAGAGGGTGTTGAAACCCTAGAAGACTAGCGCCCAAGAGAGGTGCCCACTTTTCCCAAGTAAATGTACTTGCTGAAATTTTCAAACTCACATGAAAGATATGATTCCACAATGGGGAATCTTCCTTTACTTATATTAGACTTGTCTTATCAATAGAAGTGTCTATTGGCTCAACGGGGCCGACCTCTCTAAGTCACATTATAGTTATTATTATTATTATTATTATTATAATTAATATTAACCAGATCAATTAAATTTTACATTTATTATTAATCACATTAAGGTGGGGTCGGCCTGTACCCTTTACATAACAATTAGGGTTACAGGCAGGTCTGACTCTTGAACAATATATAGAAAAGGATCTGATACACCCACTACTGCTCATCCATTAGGGGCACATCCATAGGGATGTCATATCTCTAGTTCACTACATTACACATAAGAACTAGATGTTCACATGTTCACCTATGCTTGTCCACATGCACGTCCACTCTATAGATATTCTTTCCCATTGCCTCACACAGGAGAATCATATGGAGTCTTCTCATCAACTCTGCTACTCAGAGGAGGCTAATAAATCATCTTCATTTATGTTCACATGACGATGCACCCAACACTTTGGGATTTCACATGTTCACCTTGTGCTCAGCCACAGGCACATCTAACTCAACAGATCGCCTTTCCCACTGGATAATAATCTAGATTTCTTCTCAACTCTCTGAATGGAGGAGGTCATCTCTACGTTCCTAGCTCTTTCTCAGGAAGGAACCATGTACCCTTCTTAGGGGATTTCTCTTAGGTTTGTAAGTTGAGAGAAAGACTCACATAGTTGCAATGATCCACATCTCACGGGTTTGTAAGATGGAGTATGTCTCACATAGTTGCAATCATCAACATACCACCTCTATAAAAATGAAGGGGGTTTTAAATCCTCGTGAGTTTTTTATCTCAATCTTAGTCGATTCAAACATCAACATTTCCTCAATGCTCTGCCTCACATATCCTCCTCTACAGGCTACTCAAATTTCTCCAAGATATTGTCCTCGTCATTCATGTAACCATACTATGAACTAACATCAATTCTCTTATAAATCGCATACCTACACCTCCTCTTCATCACCTCGAGGGGGCTTATCGAATATCCCTTTTAGGATGGGAAGGAATTTCATAGCCACAAAGTATCTGTAATTGGGGCCCTTACTGGTGGCTCTGGGGACATCAACTTTGTTCCCTTCCAAGTCCATCATCTTGGCCCCTACTTTGGCATAATTAGGATTGTCAAGTTCTATGATCTCAGCTTCCTAGTGTCCCATTTCCATGTTCAGCAAGAAAGGACCACAATGGATTTCTTAATTATAACACTGTGTCAGCCTCAAGAATGACCTAAGGTCCATATTGTATATTTAATAGAAGTTAAGAAGCACATTTGGAAAAATAACCAATCATCCATAAGCTTTGTTAGCATGCCTTATTGCTAAATAATAATCATTTCCTTAGCCTCGGCCTGCTCCTCCATGATATCTTCACTTGTGTACTTACTAAGAAGCTCATGTTTCTTCTTCTCCACAACCATGTGCTCGATCACTTTCTCATCCAGAAGGGGTACATGGGCAACAAATTATCGCTCTCTCTGCTGCTAGTTTCCCTTGTCTTGCTCTCCCATTTCTTCTGCCACATCCTCATCTTCCTTGAATAGGAATGAATTAATGGAAACAACCTCCTCGCTCTTGATTGTCAACATGACCTCCCTATATTTAGACTTGATCCTCTACCACTCCCTTAGCACTCAAACTCATATCTCCTCCTCCACGAATCATTCTACTTTCTCCAAGATATCGTTCTCGTCATACTTTTCACCATAATAACTGGAATCAATTCGCTTGTAAATCACATACCTAGACCTCCCGTTCTTCGCCTCGAGGGGGCTTATCAAATTTCTCTTTGACATCGGGAAGGAATTACCCAACTGCACTTGTATAATTGATTTATGGAATATGGCATGTTACAATAATCCAACAACCAATTGTACAAGTAGTGCTACGAAATTCCTCCAGGACATCAAAGAGCTATTCGATAAGTCCCCTGAGGCAAAGAACAAGAGGTATAGGTATGTTATTTACAAGAAAATTGACACCATTTATTATGGCAATATGTATGACAAGAACGATATCTTGGAGAAATTTGAGTGGGCTGCGGAGGAGAAGATGCAGGCCAAAGCACTGAGGGAGTGGCAGAGGATCGAGTCTATCTAGAGGGAGGCTAAGTTGATGATCAAGAGAGGGGAGTTTGTTTCCATTAAGATGATCCTATTCAAGGAAGATGAAGATGTGGCAAAAGAAATGGGAGAGCGGGACAAGTGAAGCCAACAACAGAGAGAGWGAGAGTTTGTTGCCCATGTGCCCCTTTTGGATGAGAAAGTGATCGAGAACATGGTTGTGGAGAAGAAGAAATATGATCGTCTTAGAAAGTAAACGGGTGAGGATCTCATGGAGGAGGCCAAGGCCAAGGAAGTGCTTAATATTTACTGATAAGACATGCTAACAAAGCTTATGGATCTTCGATTGTTTTTCCAAATGCGTTTCTTAAMTTCTATTAAATATACAGTATGGATCTTGGGTCATTCTTAAGGTTGACACAATATTATTAAGACATCCATGAGGGTCCTTTCTTGTTCAATAGGGAAAATGTGCATTGGGAAGCTCATATCATAGAGCTTGGCAGTCCTAATTATGCCAAAGTAGGGGCCAAGATGACATAATTGGAAGGGAACGAAGCTAAAATGATCAGTGCCACCAGCAAGGGCCCCGATTATAGATACTTCATGACTATGAAATTCCTCCACATCCTCAAAGAGCTATTTGATAATCCCCATCAAGGCGAAGAAGAGGAGGTGTAGGTATGAGATTTACAAGCAAATTGATGCAAGTTCATATTATGGCTACATGAATGATGATGACGGTATCTTGGATAAAGTCAAGCGACCCACTGAGGAGGAGATGCGAGGCAGAGCACTGAGGAAGTGGTAGAGGATCAATTCCATGTGCTAAATTATGAGAGGCAACCAAAAGTGACCTTTGTTTTTTCATCCGCAAAGAAAAACCTTCACAAAATTTAACTATGGAGGTTTGCATATGTAGTTTGTGAATTAAATTGTTTTTCTTCTAGATAGTATTGTGCTCGGTGTCATCGTCGTATATAATTCACATAAAATTATTTTTAGGCACATATATATAGATAAAACAAATTTAAAATATAAAACACAAACATATTTAAATAATTTGTATTTATCAAAAACTGAAATTAGTTCATGTTTGCAAACAAAAAGTGAAAAAGTAACAGGTGTTATTAATAACTT
>JASDQU010097047.1:0-21584 GCA_032191745.1 Picea mariana | reverse complement strand
TTGCACCACCCTGGTTTCTCTGGCTGCAACCAGATGGAAGATACAACTCCCTGTGTTCAAGCACCCACTTGAACCGATGAGGACAACAGTCCTCCCTAGCACCTCCCAACCACCCTGAAATATAAATATTTTCTATTGAAACTTATTACAGTGATAAGATGTTCAACAATGGCTTACCAGACTCATCACTGTTCTGCTGCATTTTGTTACTCTATCTGCCTCATTGCCTTCCTGCACACATGACTTGCATTGTCTGTTCTTTTTCTTTTTATGCTCTGTGCGCCATGTCAATTCACTGCACAGTTCCTCTTCTGTGCAATTCAGCTGCTGCACTCTCCTCCTTCTTCACACATGAATCACTTTCACCACCAACAACCACAGCAAACTCCAACAGCAACAACAACCCTTCTCTTCTCTGTATCGTGTATATATAGCTTCTGTGCATCTTGTGCATGCAATGTTCACAGTGCCTCTGCATGCTGACTCCGCGCCATTATCCTCCACCTCTCGAGTGCTCTGTCTGATCATCATTATGACTCTTCAGCTTCTCTGGTGGTTTGCCCCGCATGTCCAGCATCACTATATGTTATACTGAGATTCCTCAGCCTCTCTGGCAGTTTAGACTCTTCATCTTCTCTGTTATAGTCGATCTCATTCTTTCTGTTTTAGTTATGAGCTCAAACCCTTATCCAGCTATCAATTTCCTCCACTAATCGTCTTCATTCCACTGGTAGATTCCATGTGACTCTTCAGCTCCTCTGGAAATCACACCGAAGTCTCTCTGCATCCTCTGGTAGAAACCATCAATGGTTTCTAGCAGTTTCACTATGTCGTGCAACAGTAGCCCTCAGATCTCCTTCAGGTTAATCTACACCATTGGATGAGCTTTATTAATCTTGCCTTTAAATCGGGTTTCGTCATTTCGGCATGCCTGTTGCATTGTGTTCTTGCCTCTCCAAGTCGTGATCCCTGAAAACGAGCTTGGTTTCTCTATCTCTTTCCTCTATCTCTCGTTGATGTGTCCAAGGGCTGTGACCACAGCCTTATGCATAAGGCGCTTTCGTGATTTCGCATTTCACGATTTCGTGATTCCTAATGTTGAGAGTCTCTGACTTCTCCATCTCTCGATTTCTGAAACTCTGATACATAAATTTTCTGCACTAGCTCCTTCCCCAATATGACTATGGTCATAACCAAGCACCTATGCAAAAAAGCGCTTTCACGATTTCTCGTTTCGTGATTTTCGACACTATGCTCCATTGACCCCAAGTTAGCGAAATTTTGATCACTTGCCACATGTCTTGTGATTCCATGGTCCATATCTAATCTTGATTCAATGGCTATGATTGAATCATGATTTCACGATTTCGGCATTCTTGATGCATTGGGTTCTTTGCCTCTCTATGTTGCGATTCACGAAACTCCGATATGGAGTTTGATCAACGGTCCAAATCTGATCTCTATTCAATGGCTGCGATTAAATCGCGATTTCGCATATCACGATATCGGGATTCCTGATGTCAATAAACTTTGACATGTCCAACTCTCGATCCCCGATGCCTCTCTATTGACTGGAATCAATGGTCCAGATTTGATCTTGATTCAACGGCTACGATTTAAGTCATGATTTTTCATATCGCGAAACCGGGATTCCTGATGTCAATAATCTTTGACATGTCCAACTCTCGATCCTCGAAACTCCGAAGTGGTGTCCATCTGCTGACGTCACACGTGGATTGACACGTGTTGAATACTGCCACGTGTCACTCTGATTCATCACTTACATGTGCCTGAAATGTTGAATCAGTCTGACACTTGTCATTACCTGGTTGTGCCACGTGTTCCCAGCTGACGTGGTCTACTGACGTGAGTCGGGTTGACGGTCTAGATCACATCTTGATATGATGGTTCAGATTCAGTCAGGATTTCACACATCGTGATTTCGAGATTCTTGATGTCAATATTCTTTGACATCTCCAACACTCGATCCTTGAAACCCCGAAATGGTCTTGGATCAATGGTCCACATAACCCCCTGAGATGGACAGTCCTCTTGCTTTCGGGATTTTCAAGCCCTCTACTCCTTGCACTTTTAAAGATCGTGCAGGTTTTCCTCGATCCAACGATGGTCGGACCCTGCACTCAGATCTGACGCTTGAGATCTATCCTCCTCTTCAGCACACTCTTCTTGTCTTTATTCAAATCTGACGGCCCTCATGCTGTCGGGAAATTTGGATGGGATCCAACGATCAGAAATGCTTCTTGGGCCTTTGATCATTTTGTCAATGTTGCATTGCCTTCGATAATTCGATCTTCCTGGACTTATCTTCTCTTTTCATGTTGATCATCGCTGCTATACTCAAGCCATTATTACTGTTGTACTTTCCATCAATGACAAGCTTACGCTGCCTGTAAAACATACCAAACATCCTCTGCACTATCTCTTATGATCTTATCGAGGTTGCTCTGCAGCTTCTTCTCAAAATACTTCTGGTGCCCTTCTATTACATTCTTCCTATATTCATGCTATCTTCATTGTTGTACTTGCCATCAATGACAACCTGTTAAACATTTCCAACAATGTCTACATTTCTTCCTCTGCTTGCAACATCCCTCCCGTTGAAATCAATGGAAAAGGGATGCTTCCCCTAAGAGTTTGTTTTCTACCAACGACATGAGAGGGATATCACTGCCATATTTTGTCTAATATATTCAAATGTGTCTCTAGGAAGGGGTTTGGTAAAAATATTTTCAACATGTTCTTTGGTGGAAATGTATTCCATCTTGACACTTTGTTTGGCTACCTATTCTCTTAGGAATTGGTACTTGATGGGAATATGCTTCATATTTGAGTGCATAAGAGGATTCTTTGAAATGTTAATTGCACTTTTGTTGTCGCATATGATTTAGATTGGCTCATCATATTCTACCTTGATATCCTTTAGTGTATACTTCATCTAGAGAACTTGTGTGCAACATGCTACTGATGCATCATATTCAACTTCTGTTATGGATAGAGAGATTGAAGTTTGCTTCTTTCTCAACCATGATATGAGATAGTTGGCTAGAAATAATGATCCCCCACTGGTACTTTTCTTTTCATCAATACATCATGCCCAATCTGCATATGTATATGTTGTTAGATTGAATTCCTTACTTCTTGAATACCACAAGCCAAAGTACAATGTTCCCTTTAGATAACTGAATATTATTTTTACTACTTGCACATGTGTCTCCTTTGATGCATATTGAAATATTTCAACCAATCCTATTTATTGCATGATATCTAGCCTTGATGTTGGCACATATAGTAGGCTGCCAATCATTGACCTATACAATGTTTGATTTTCTTCTAAAAAATCATCATATTTTCTCAACTTACATCCTGTGATCATGGGTGTACTGACAAGTGCACAGTATTCCATTCTAAATTTCTTAAACATTACCTTGATATATTTGGTTTGAGAAATGAATATTCCTTTGCTAGATTCATAAATTTGCAACCGTAGAAAGAATGGAAATTCTCCAACCATGGACATCTCAAATTATTTTTTCATTTCTTCTGCAAAATTTTGGCTCATTCTATCATCATTACTTCTAAATATGATATCATGCACATAAACCACAATGATCAACATATTTTCATTATATTTTTTTATGTAAATATTGTTGTTTGCAGCTCCTCTTTTGAAACCTTGTTGTTGTAGGTATTTTTCAAGTCTTGAATACCAAGCTATGGGAGCTTGCTTTAGTCCATAAAGTGTTTTCTTCAATCTACATACATGATCTTTGTTTTCTAAAAATTGAAATCCTTTTGGTTGTTCAATATATACTTATTCTTCTAACTTTCCATTTAGAAAGGATAAATTGGCATCCATTTGATGGGATTTTATGTTCTTGAAACATGAAAATGGAAAAAACATTTTGATTTCTTCTAATCTTGCAACTGGAGCAAAGATTTCTTCAAAGTCAATACCCTAAACTTGAGCATACCCTTTATAGACCAATCTTTCTTTATTTCCAAATATTTTTCCATCTTCATCCAATATGTTTCTAAAGACCCTTTTGGTACCAATCATATTCTTGTCTTTTGGTCTCGGCACAAGTCCCCATGTCTCATTCTTCTCAATATGATTTAGTTCTTATTTAATAGCATTAACCCAATGCTTATCTTCACTAGATTGTGCAAAGTTATTGAGATCTATTTTAGATAGCATATAAAAGTTCAATATTCTTCTAGTTTGAACTCTTGTATCTATATCACGAAGAATCTGATTTTTTGGCTGATGATTTTGAACAAATGTAGATCGTGTCTTTGGATATTGGAATTCTATTTCTACTTGTTCTTTATTTTCGTATTTCTCTTCGTTTTCCTTTTCTCATTCTTTGTATATTGTACCCTATGGATCTTCATTTGTTTTTGACTTTTCCTTTTGATTTATTGCTTCATCCACTCTTACATCAATACTATCTACAACCTTGCACAGTATATTGTTATATCATTTGTAGTCCTTTCTTACAGATGCATAGTCAATAAAGATACCTTCATCTGTTCTAGAATCAAACTTGCCTAAATTATGTTCATTTTTCTTTATATAGCACTTTCTCCCAAATACTTTTAATCATTTAACTGTATTTGGTCTACCTTTCCATAATTCATAAGGTGTCCTATTTTTGTGCACTCTAATTTGTGCTCTATTCAAAATGTAGATTGTTGTGTTTACTGCTTCTCTCCAAAAGGTGTCTGGTAGTTTGGCTTCATTCAACATTGCTCTAGCCATTTCTTGTATAGTTGTGTTCTTCCTTTATACAACTCCATTTTGTTGTGGAGTCCTTGCTACCAAAAAATGTCTCTTGATTCCATGATTCTCACAGAATTCATCAAATTCATAAGAGGTAAACTCACCTCCTCTGTCTGATCTTAAGCATTTAATTTTAGATTAGTATCATTTTCAACTAAGTCTTTGAAAGATTTAAACTTCTCAATTGCTTCAGATTTTTTCTTTAAGAAATGTAATCCAAGTCATTCTAGTGTAATCATCACTAAGCAACATAAAATAACTCTCACCTTTTAAAGTTTGTGTTATTGTTGGCCCGCAGAGGTCTGTGTGTACAATTTCCAATGGATTTGATGTTCGGTACTCCTTTGTTTTAAAACTAACTCTCGTCTACTTCTTTTGCTGACATGGCTTGCAAATAGTATCGGTAGGTTTTTTTATCCTTGGCATATCTCTTACTGCTTGTGTCTTGTTGAGTTTTACTATATTTTCAAAGTTTATATGACCGATCCTTCTATGCCATAACCAACTTTCATTTAGTTTTCCAATACAACATTTTTCTCCTTTGACTTCATCAAGAACATATACATTTCTCATGGTTCTATTTGCATTTGGAACTAATATTTTTGAACCTACTTTCCTTATCTCACATTGTTTAGAATGAAATGTGAGGTTGTAACCTTGATCACACATTTGACTAACACTTAGAAGATTTTTTTTTAACCCTTCAACATACAAGACATTTTGTGTTTTAGTCTTTCCATCATCAATACTAACGATATGTTTTCCAACTATCCTTGTAGAAGTATTGTCTCCAAAGGTGACGTTGCCTCCTTTTTCTTCCTTTAGGGTGATAAATTTGTTCTGATCCCATGTCATTTGTTTTGAACATCCATTATAAATATACCATTTTCTTCCATTGTCTTGAGCATACATTGCAAGTCTACATTCTTCCTTATTTGGTTCTTCTTCCTTCCTTTTCCACACCTTTGTATATTCTTCTCTATGCTTGGTAAGAATATATTCTTCCCTATTTTGTTTAGGAGACTTTATTATGTTTCTTGTACAATGACATGTTATATTCCCATAGTTATTGCATGTATAACATTAAATATTGTAATAAAGTAGGGGACCAGACAAATTATAGTTTCTATCAACAAACCTATAAGAACTTTTGGTTTTTTTGCTCACATAAGAATTCACTGAGGTCTTATAAGAACCTCTATTTCTATCCCTCACATGATCACTTCTTTCATAAGATCTGCAATTTATTTCTTTATGACCAAAATTATTGCAAGAAAAATAATATCCAAGAAAGAGATTTTGGTACTGGGTTGTGAAAAGCCTTATTGGTGGAAAAACTCCTCTGAAATCATTCTTATTGTTCTTGTGAGAAGAATTAGGTTTTTTCTAGTCATCATTTCCTTTCTTTCTACTTCTTTCATTTTTGGAGCCTTTGAGAATATTAACATATCTTTTAGGCTTTTCTTCATTTTCCTTTTCTAATGGATTTGTGACCTTGGTTCTTGCATCTCCCTTGAGGTTATTTTGATTTTATTCATAGCCAATACGTGTCTTGATGAATGGTGACCTTTTCTTACTGAGAATATTGTCTACGATTTCAATACTTTTTCCAAACTTCAAGCTTCTACTCAAGATTTTAGTCTTCCTTCTCCTTCAATTGGATTATCACCACTTATTTTTTCATTTTTTCCTCTTTTAGTTGAGTCTTCAGAATGATAACTATTTTTTTTCTTTTTCATCAATATCCTCATCCTTCTTTTCATATATTTGTAGTTTCTCCTTATTATTTTTATTATTTCCCCTGAATCTATCTATTTCTTTTAAGGAACTAACGAGTTTTGCTTTAAGATTCACTTCCCCATCAATGTCTCCTTCTTCTAAATATGATTTATATATATATTTGTATTCATTTTCTATATCAATAGACTTTGTATCCATTACCATGAAGAGGCATTCTTCTTGACTAGCCATGTGTTCTCCTGAGATCTTCCTTCCAACAGTTAGATTGTTTCCAAAGGAACTTGCTCTGAAAGAAATTGTTGAACTTATGCTTATATTGAGGGAGGGGGATGGTGAATTATTATAAGGTCCTTTTTAATTTATATGATCATTCATCAATCATTCATTAACAATAAATTCATATAAACTCAAATCAAAGTACACATAGTTTAATTTGGAAACCCTCGTGGGAGAAAACCAAAACAAATTATTGTTACATAATGTTTCCCCTACAGATAGGTGAAACCACCCTTGGATTACATATCCCTATACCAAGACAAAGACACTACAGGTAGACACTAGCATTCCTATAAACTCAGTTTAACCAATCAGAAAGAGAGAGGGAGAAAGGATGTGATGCACCTTGTTCAAAGTTTGTCCCTATTGCTTCCAATCTGAGCTTGATCTCCAAACTCCCTGACACAACTTGATACCTACAATGGGAAGAAAACATAAACAAATATCTCCTACTCTAGTGGATTAGGTAAAGAAAATTCATCTACGAACATTGAAGGAATAGTATACAAGCACATGCAAGAATACACAAGCTTGAAGGAAATAGGTCAAGTATGTTCAAATGAGAAACCAAAGAGAATACTTCCAAACCATGGATGATGATGTAGCACTTATCCAAGATCTCCTCATCCAAAACTTGCATGAATATACCAATATCAAAGGTTTGATACATGAGAGCTTCCCCCTCACACCTTGGAAATCCCCCAATATATAGGCTTGAGAGGCACAACAACCATGAGAAAATGAGGGGTATGGTTGAGGATATGGATCCTTGAGGCTTGGATAAGATCCTAGGATGAAGCCTAATAATGATGTTCGAAAACAAATAAACCCATATAAAATATTTGGCACATAGAATAAGGTGGGGGAGATCACTCTTTTCTCTCAATAAGAATGGTGCTCCACCTCAATAAGAGACAGGGCGCCACCCTCGCAGTGGCACTCCCCTATAGTGGTAGAGGGGGTGCCATGTGAACATACCTAGTATGGATAGTGGGGTACCATGTGACCACCTATAATATGGACAGGGGGGCTTCTCCTTTCATAAATGCTCCAAAAAGAGTCAAATTTTCCAAAGAAAAAGTGTGTTTTGACCAAGAAATGATGGTTTTCCTCCTCCCATATGACTTAGGGGTAATGAACAAATATTTTAATAGTTTCAAGGGGTGGATACACCTCACAAATTGAGTGTGACATTAGGAAGTTTCATACGACACTTGCAGCAGTGCATGCGACACTTACCAAGGTGCATACGTCACTTTGCAACACTTAGGGTGAGAAACACAAATGTGGCATTTTGTTGTGTAACAAATGCCCCCTAAAGTGTGAGGTCAGAAGAGAAACTAATGGTCAAAACACTTTACAAAATTATTCAATGCAAGGGTGTTGGAGTGAGAGAACCTGGTAGAAGCTGCAAAAAAACATCAAACAACATTAAGATATGTTCCATTTCCGAGGCAGGCATACCTATGCTTGGACTATGAGATGACTCAAAGCACGGCCGTTGACCAATGCACTGCGGATCCATGAAAATATTGACTAAGGATATGGCCACCAAATATACAATGTGGATCCATACCTCCATGACATGAACTAATCGTAGCCATGAAAAATACACAGTGGAGCTACAGGATGACAACGCATAGCCATGGATCAATACAATGTGGATCTATGTGACAGTATATATATCAGTAAGATTGATAGCATGGTGATTGTACTGAAATATTTTTCATGCTCAAATGATCTCGATCGCAGCCTAGGAAAAGCACATAAAAGAGTGAGTGCCCAACCCAGGTTATTCATCTTGATCCCAATGCAGTATGAATCTATCCATGTGAATAGATGATTTGATGTCGAACATGGTAGAAACCACTTGATTACTAGTCATTGATATAAACCATTAACACGTGTGAGGAAAATCATCAATGATGTCAATGAATCGAAATGTACCCTAGTACATTCCAGCAAATGTGAATAAATGATATGAGGTCAAACATTTGTGGAATCATCTGATCAAAGGTCAGTGATGTAAAACTATTTTCAGAAGCGAGGAGGCTTGCCATTGAGGCATGTAGGTCCCAAGGTACTAACTAGTTTCTAATTCTAATTCCGAGATAATGTGCTAAATCAATAGGAAAAGTCTCATTGAGGGAGGACCTTGATGTATCCCCTATCATCAATATGATACTGACATAGGAAAGTGATTTAATATGGTGAATCGAATGAATATGGATTGACATGGGAAATGGAAACTAGTAATATTGTAGATGGTATGGTTTGAAGTGAAACTTCCCTTTAACATTATGAAGCACAAACCTAAGGAAGGAGGGATTCGGTCCCATATGGTTCCTATAGATTGGATTCACATAGGTCCTTTGATGCATAGTTTACAAGCCCAAATAAGGTAAACTCGATGGATTTTCATGTTTAGAGAGTTTGAAAAGAACTTAAAGGTGACTCCATGGATGATTTTTTTGTAAATTTAGTCTCCCAAGTTTGAAAAAAGTGTAAAAAATATAGGGGAGAACTATTATGATCATGCTTTATTAGAGTATTCATTTTTTTTAATTAGTCTCGCGAGGCCAAAAAAGAGATAAAATACCACTCGAAATATGCCCTTTCAAACCTTTTAACGAGTGTGAAAGGAAGCAATATCACTCGGCAATATTTTCATGTTTAGGGAGTCTAAAAAGAGATTAAAGGAAACTCCAAAGAGTTCCTTTTTCATATATATTTTATGAGTCTAAAAAAGAGATAAAAGTATACTTGGTAACCTATTCTCATGTATTAATGAGCACGAGAAAGAACAAAGACTAAGGTTGTTCTAGAAAAACTACTACGCTACGAGGGGAATGACCCTTGAACGAGGATCGCTCCTAGCAGCGTGTCTCTATAGAGGTAGTTTTCCCCATCTTTTGTGATAGAACCTAGTGATTTCACTCCAGCATGATGTCCAGAGGTTGGAGACCTACCCCCCAAACAACGTTTCCTCCAACAACTCTTCTTCTTTCCTTGTTTAGGTGTCTAGTTACTAATGGGAATATTTTCACAAGGCGGAGGAAAAGAAGGTTTGAGTACTCGATCAAGAGGAATAATTGATTCTAATGGAGGAGGGTCTATTTCATTTTTTAACGAGCTTGATAGAGACAATGAACTACGCTCATCGAGACCATACACTACCAAAGGATCAAATAATTCTAAGGATTGTCGCACCTGAGTTGAAATCATGTTTAACATGGAAACTTGTGTCGTGGGAGGAGAAGGAAAAGGAAAAACCCCCATGAGTGAGGAATCCTTAATAAGACCTACACCTACACTCTCCAAACCATTATATCCTAGAAAAGGGGTAGTATTTGTTGTAGCATTTTGGAGATATGGATTTGTATACTAAAGTTGGTCAACAGTGATAATTTTTCCTTGATGGGGAAATCGTAAGATACGGAAAATTGAAGATGAAACAACAGTCATCGCATAGAACCAACTAGGACCAAGTAACAAATTATAATCCAGGGGTGCATTGACCACTTTGATATCAACCAAAACAGTCTTACCCTTCAATGTCATAGAAAATATTGCAAGAGTCTGTGAGGTTGGAAACCACGTCCATTAAATGATTTCATGGTAGTAAGAGACTGGGTAAGTGTAGGAGAAACAAGGGCTCTCCAACAAGGAAAATACATGACACAGGTGGAGGCTCCCTCATTCAAAAATGTGCGATGGATGTTTTTTCCACTAACAAAAACTTGAATTTGGAATTTTAAGTGGTGGGAGACCCTATCCTTAAAACAAAAAAGATTAAACGTAATCAGGTTTGACTCCTCCGGATCCATGGCTTCAATGGCTGACAACAGGGTTCTACGTTGACTGGGACAATGATGTATAACTTCGATGGCGGGCATAGCACAAGGTTCTTGTGCAAAATCTTCAATGATGTTGTAGTTTTGGGTAGTGTTGGAATTAGGATCAAATGTCATTTTTTGAATTATGCTCTTGGGCGGGCGCAACACTGCATCAAAAATCAGTTTCTCAATCTGAATAGGATTGGAATATGAAGGAGGAGTGGAACTAGAGGAATGATTGACAACCTTTCCTTTAGGCCGATCACTTGGAGGAGTGTCATAGGTATTTTCTTGGGTTGTGACATTAACCGTCTTAAACATTTACACCTCAGAGGTTCTTGTGGAAGCATCCCCATGGTGGGAATATCATGTGTTTCCCCCTTGCGGAGGGGAAGGATTGTGTGCAACCAAATGTTGTTGTTTAACCAGTTGGGAGGTACCCTTCATATATTTAGCAACAACCTCATGATGAGGGAAGTATTTTGTGTAGTGGTCTTCCTCACAAATCATACAAGGAGATTTAGGCTTCCTAATCAGTTGAGTATCAATAGTCTTAGGATTATCCTCCTCATTAGAAGGTTTCTTTGATTTACCCTTGGTTTTCCTCTTACCTCCTGGTTGTTGAGATGAAGTGGATTGGACCACATTCACCTCAGAGGTTCAAGCAAGAGTGGAAGTGGTTTTGTTGTCTGAAACAAAACTTGGTTTTGGTGTCTTTCACCAGATCTCATAGATGTTGAGTCGATTCTTTCACTACATCTCGTAACTTAACCTTTGTTTCACCCACCTTTTTCTGTTGACCCTTTTTCTCCATCTGGTACAGAAATCGGTGAAAAATTAAGCATCGGTGGATGAAACAAATTTTGGGGGGGAATCCCTAGCGGATTTGCCAATTTATGCTACAAAATTTCCCCCCTACGGATAGGTGAAACTACCCTTGGATTACAGACCCCTATACCAAGACAGAGACACTATAGGTGGACACTAACATTCCTCTAAACTTAGTTTAACCAATCAAAAAGAGAGAGGGAGAAAGGATGTGATGCACCTTGTTCAAAGTTTGTCCTCATTTATTCCAATATAAGCTTGATCTCCAAACTCCCTGGTGCAACTTGATACCTACAATGGGAAGCAAAGAGTAACAAATATCTCCTACTCTAGTGGATTAAGTTAAGAAAATTCATCTACAAACATTGAAGGAACAGTAGACAATCACATGCAAGAATACACAAGCTTGAAGTAGATAGGCCAATTATATTTAAATGAGAACCCAAAGAGTATACTAACAAACCATGTATTATGATGTAGTTCTTCTCCAAGCTCTCCTCATCTAGCCCTTGCATGAATCTACCAAGATCAAAGTTTTGATCCCTGAAAGCTTCCCCCTTTCACCTTGGAAGGCCCTCAATATATAAGATTGAGAGGCACAACAACCATGATAAAATGATGGGCATGTTTGAGGATATGGCTCCTTAATTWWTGGATCATATCCTAGGATSAATCCCAASCATGAGGGTCWAACACAACTAACCCCATCTCAAAGAGTTGGTCCATAGAATAAGGTGGGGGAGATCCCCCTTTTCTCTCAACAAGAATGGAACTCCTCCCTATCAGAGACAAGGTGCCACCCTAGCAATGGTTCTCCCCTATATTTTTATAGGGGGTTCCATGTGACCACCCCCAATATGGGTAGGGGGGCACCACCCTTCATAAATGCTCAAAAAAGGGTCAAATTTTCCAAGGAAAAAGTATGTTTTGACCTAGAAATGATGGTTTTCCTCCTCCCATGTGACTTAGGGGCCATGAACAACTTTTTTAATGGTTTCAAGGGGTGGAAACACCTCACAAAGTGAGTGCGACACTTAGGAAGTTTCCTACGACATGTGCGACAATGAATGTGACACTTATCGAGGTGCATACGTCACTTTGTGACACTTAGGGTGTGAAACGCAAATGTGGCATTTTGGTGTGTAACACTTATATTTATAAATATCTATAGGCACCAACCTACTGTTACAAATATAATAGTCACTAACCTACTAGAGACACCAATCTCTTTAGTTGAGCACCAACTCAGTAAGATATTGTGTAGGCACCAACCTACTAGAGACACCAATATTTTAAGTTGAGCACCAACACAACAATATATTGTTGAGGAACCAAATTACTAGAGACACTAATCTCTTCAGTTGAGGACCAACTCAGTAAGAGTCGTGTAGGAACCAATCCAAGATATCCATATACATAGTACATCTTATTTCACTTGCATGCTTCATAATTCATGCATTTCACAACATCAACATACCCTTAACTTCCATGCTCTACCACCTCTCCTTGCTTCATACCCCATACATAGGTTCAAACCCTAGTCGTATTTATCCTGCATGCCCTAGAGAACCTCATGTTATTATTCCTGGAATATAATTCCAGACTGCAACATCACAACCTCAAAACAACACACTTTTCAACATCATAGACCTTAGTCTTTCATGGTGCACCCTTAAAACTCCAAGAAAACTTTTCTTGCACACCTTTATACCCCAAGAATACTCCCCATCTCCTCTTGCACACCTTAGATATATTTTTCACACTTGTACTCTCTCTTCTTGTTTGAATACTCTTCAAATGCACACATTTATCTTGTGTTTGTTGTGTTTTTGTGTTCTCTTATGGGGTCGACTTGTACATTCTGGCTAGGTTGAAATAACAAAATATTTTGTATCTCCTCATTCCTATGGATTTAGAGGGAGTTCCATGTACCACTGGAAAGTTCTCGAAAAAATATTTTCATCCATATATCTTATGCTCCCATTTGAGTTAGGTATTTAGATTAAAAAGGCCTTCAAGGATAAGGTATCCAATCATCAAAAATCCAAAAACAATATTTCTAATAATCTCCATTTTGCAATATTTATCTTGGGCATATGTACTCTAACCCTATCTATGACATCAATGAAAACAATGTTTCCAACAAACTCACCCTTTGTCATTGATGGAAACCCTTAGTCAATTATGTAATACTTTGTCTTTCTGCAACTCTCCTTGTGTCTGCAATTCTTCCTCTGTTTGCAACTTCTCCCCCTTTAACATCAATGGAAAAGGGTTTCTCCCCCTAAGATTCTGCTTCCCTTTTCCAATGAGATGAGAGGGGTATCACTCCCATATTTTTTCTGAGATATTCAAATGTGTCTCTGGGAAGGGGTTTGTTAAAAATACCCACAACTTATTATTTGGTGGAAATGTATTCCAAGTTAACAATTTTCATGGCTATCTGTTCACTTAGGAAGTGGTACTTGATGGGAATATGATTCATCTTTGAGTGAATAATAGGATTCTCTGAAATGTTGATTGTACTTGTGTTGTCCCGGATGTTTGAGATTGGCTAATCATATTCTACCTTGATATCCTTAATTGTCTACTTCATCCATAGAAATTGTGTGCAACAAGCTACTACCGCAACATATTCAACTTCTATTGTGGATAGAGAGATTGAAGTTTGCTTCTTTCTCAACCATGATATGAGATAGTTTCCTAGAAAGAATGATCCTCCACTAGTACTTTTCTTATCAATAATACTTCCTTCCCAATCTGCATATGTATATGTTGTTAGAGTGAAGTACTTACTTCTGGAATACCACAAGACAAAGTCCAATGTTCTCTTTAGATATCTGAATATTCCTTTTATTTCTTACACATTTTTCTTTTCCAGTGCATATTGAAATATTGTAACCAATCATATTGCTTGCATGATGTCTTGCCTTTATTTTGTGATATATAGTAGGTTGTCAATCATTGACTTATTTACGTCTGTAAATTTATCATATTTTCTCAACTTAAATCCTTTGATCATGGGTGTATAGACAAGTGCACATTCTTCCATTCTGAATTTCTTTAACATTTCCTTTGGTCTGAGAAATGAATATGCCTTTTCTAGGTTGAGAAATATGCAACCCTATAAAGAATGACAATTCTCCAGGGAAGGACATCTCAAATTAATTTTTCATTTATTCTACAAATGTTTGTCTTATTTTATCATCATTACTTCCAAATATGATATCATGCACATAAACCACAATGACTAACATAATTTCATTGTCTATTTTGATGTAAATATTGTTGTGTGCAACTCCTGTTTTGAATCCTTGTTATTGTATTTATTTGTCAAGTCTTGAATACCAAGCTCTGGGAGCTTGCTTAAGTCCATAGAGTGCTTTCTTCAGTCTTCATACATGATATTTGTTTTCTGACAATTGAAATTCTTATGGATGTTCAATATATACTTCTTCTAAATTTCCATTTAGAAAGGTTGACTTGACATCCATTTGATAGGCTTTGAAGTACTTGAAACACACAAATTCCAAAAACATTATGATTGCTTCTAATCTTGCAATTGGAGAAAAGGTTTCTTCAAAGTCAATACCCTAAACTTGAGCATACCCTTTACAAACCAATATTGTTTTATTTCTTAGTATTTTTCCATACTCATTCTATTTTTTTCTGAACACCCATTTGGTGACAATCACATTCTTGTCTTTTGGTATGGGCACAAGTTCCCATGTCTCATTCTTCTCAATCTGATTTAGTTCTTCTTTGATAGCATTAACCTAATGTTTATATTCAATAGCTTGTGCAAATTTCTTGGGCTCTATTTTAGATAGCAGAGAAAAGTTCAATCTTCTTCTAGTTTTAACTCTTGCATCTATATCACCAAGAATCTGATTTTCTGAATGATGCTTGTGAACAAATCTGGATGGTGTCTTTGGATATTGGAGTTATATTTCTTCTTTTTCTTTCTTTTATTCTTCCTCATCTTCTTCCTTTTCTCATTCTTTGTAGATTGTCTCCTCTAGATATTCATTTGTTTGTGACTTTTCCTTTCAAGGTATTGATTCATCCATTATTACATTAATACTATCTACAACCTTGTGTGGTCTTTTTTTGTAGCATTTGTAGGCCTTGCTTCCATATCCATAGCCAAGAAACATACCTTCATTTTTTCTTGAATCAAAATTACCTAAATTATTGTCATTTCTATTTATATAGAAATTTCTCCTAAATAATTTGAAGTAGTTGATTGTAGTTGGTCTACCTTTCCATAATTCATAAGGTGTCTTGTTGTTGTTCACTCTAATTTGTGCTCTAGTCAAAATGTAGACTGTTGTGGTGATTGCTTCTCTCCAAAAGGTGTTCAGTGGTTTGGCTTCATTCAATATTGTTCTATCCATTTCTTGTACATTTTTTTTCTTCCTTTATACAACTACATTTTGTTGTGAAGTCCTTGTTGTTGTAAAATATCTCTTATTTCCATGATTCTCACAAAATTCATCAAATTCATAAGAGGTAATATCAGCTCCTCTATCTGATATTAATCACTTGATTTTAGATTGGTCTTGTTTCCAACTAGGGATTTGAAATCTTTAAACTTTGCAAATGATTCATATTTTTCTTTAAGAAATGTAACCCATGTCATTCTTGTGTAATCACCAATAAACAACATAAAATAAATCTTATATTCAAAACTTAGTGTTCTTTCCAACCCGCAGAGGTATGTGAAGTTCCAATGGATTTGATGTTGAGTACTCCTTTTTTTTTAAACTAACTCGCGTCTTCTTCTCATGCTGATGAGGCTTGAAAATAGTGTCTATAGGTTTTGAGATCCTTGGCATATCTCTTATTTCTTGTGTCTTGTTGATTTTTACTAGATTTTCAAAGTTTATATGACCCATCCTTCTATTCCATAACTAACTATCATTTACTTGTCCCATACAACGTTTTTTCTCGTTTGACTTCATCGAGAACAAATATATTGTTGGGGTTCTATTTGAATTTTCCAATAATCTTCCTGAACCTACTTTCCTTATCTCACATCCATTAGATTGAAATGTGAGGTTGTAACATTGATCACACATTTGACTAACACTTAAAATATTGTGTTTTAACCCTTAAAAATACAAGACATTCTTTATTTTAGTCTTTCCATCATCAATACTAAAGGTACATTTTCCAACTATCCTTGCAGAAGCATTATCCCCAAAGGTGACGTTGCCTCCTTTTTTTTCCTTTAGGGTGAGAAATTTGTTTTGATCCCCTGTCATGTGTTTTGAACATCCACTATCAATGTACCATTGGCTTCCTTTTCCTTGAGCATACATTGCAAGTCCACATTCTTCCTTATTTTGTTCTTCTTGCTTCCTTTTCCACACCTTTGTGTATTCTTCTCTATGTTTGATAAGAACATATTCTTCCCTATTTTGTTTAGGAGACTTTATTATGTCACTTATACAGTCATGTGTTATGTGCATGAGCTATTTCACTTATAACATTCAGTATTGTAATCAAGTAGGGGAGCAAATGAATTGTAGTTTATGTCAACAAACCCATGATAAATTTTGGTTTTGTTGCTCACGCAATCATTATTTGAGGTATGATAAGAACCTCTATTTCTATATCTCACATGATCACTTCTTAAATAAGTTTTACAATCTATTGTTTTATGACCAAAATTAGTACAAGGGAAACAATAGCCAAGAAAGAGATTTTGGTATCGAGTTGTAAAAGGCCTTCTTGGTGGAATAACTCTTTTGAACTCATTCTTGTTGTTCTTGTGAGAAGAATCAAGTTTCAATTGGTAATCATTTTATTTCCTACTACTACTTTCATTGTTGATGGATCCTTTAAGAATATTATCATAGATTTTAGGATTTTCTTCAATTTCATTTTATGATGGATGTGTGACCTGAGTACTTGCATCTTCCTCGGGGGTATTTTGTTTTTCGTCATATCCAATAGTTTTCTTGATGAATGGTTACCTTTGGCTATTGATAATAGTATCTAATATTTCATTACATTTTCCAAACTTCAAGCTTCTACTCAACTAATTAGTTGTTTTCACTAGTTCCTTTCTTAAGGAAACAATTCCAGCCTCTAGCTTCTCGCAATTTTCTTCCTTCTCTTTCAATTGGATTCTCACCACTTCTTATATCTTTTTTGTCTCTTATAGTTGAGTCTTCAAGATAGTATCTATTTTTTTTTATTAATCAAGATCATGATCCTTCATTTCATATTTATGTAATTTCTCTTTCTGCTTTTTATTCTTTCTTGTGAGTCTGTATATTTATTCTAAGCCACTAACGAGTTTTGCTTCAAGATTCACTTCCCCATCAATGTGTTCTTCTTATTAATCTGATTTTTCTTTATGATTGTATATAATTTTTGTATCATTAGAATTTGTATCCATGGCCATGAAGAGGAATTCCTCTTGACTAGCCATGTTTTCTCCCAAGATATTCCTTCCAGCGATTACATTGTTTATAAAGGAACCTTCTCTGAAACCAATCGTTGAACTTATGCTTATATTAAGAGGTGGGGGGGGTGAATCAGTATAATATCCTTTTTAATTTATATGATAATTCATCAATCATTCATTCATTGTAAATTTATATAAACGCAAATCACAGTACACAGAGTTTAATTTGGAAACCCTTGTGGGAGAAAACCACCAAAAATTATCTTTATATATGTCTATAGCCACCAACCTATGGTTACAAAGCTTGTAGGCACCAAACTACTAGAGACACCAATATCTTTAGTTGAGCACCATATTAGCAAGTTATTGTGTAGGCACCAACCTACAAGATAGACTAATCCCTTCAATTGAGCACCAACTCAGTAAGACCTATATAGAAACAAATCCAATATCTTCATATAAAGAGTACATCTAAATTCACCTGCATTCTTCATACTTCATGCATTTCATGACATCATCATACCCTTGACTTTTATGCTTTGGAACCTCTCCTTGCTTCATACCCCAAACATAGGTTCAAACCCTACTCGAATTTATCCTTCATTCCCCAGCAAACCTCATTGTAATATTCCTATAATATAATTCCATAATACAGCATCACAACCTCAAAACAACAAATTTTCATTATCATAGACCTTATTCCTTCATGGCGCACCCTTAAAACTCCAAGAAAACACCTCTTGCACAACTTTAGACCCCAACAATACTCCCCATCTCCTCTTTCGCACCTCAGATCTCTTATGCACACGTGTACTTTCTTTTATTGCTTGGATACTCTTCAAATGCAAACATCTATTCTATATTTATAGTGTTTCTATGTTCATTATGGGTCCGACTTGTAAAACCAGTTGGGCCAATCTATACTTTCTAGTTGGGTTAACCTTACATAATCTTTCATATCTCCTCATTCCTATGGAGTTAGAGGGAGTTCCATATATTGTTGGAAAGGTATCAACATAATATTTTCAACCATATATTATATGCTCCCGTTTGAGTTAGGTCTTCAGAGTATAAAAGCCTTCAAATATAGTGAATCCAAATTGAGCATCAAAAATTCAAAAACGAAATTTCCAACAAACTCCATCTTGTAATATTTATCTTGGACATCTGTAGTCTCCCCCTATATTTTACATCAATGGAAACGATATTTCCAACAATCTCCCTCTTTTTCATTGATATAAACCCTTAGGAAACTATGCAATACTCCCTCTTTCGGCAACTATCCTTATGTCTGCAATTCTTCCTTTGTATGCAACTTCTCCCCCTTTGAAATCAATGGCAAAGTGTTGCTCCCCCTAATCTTGTGCTTCCCTTTATGAACGAGATGAGAGGGATATCACTCCTAGATTTTATCCGAGATATTCAAATGTGTCTCTGAAAAGGGGTTTGGTAAAAATATCTGCAACTTGTTCTTTGGTGGCAATGTATTCCAGCTTGACACTTTGCTTGGAAACATGTTCTCTTAGGAAGTGGTACTTGATGGGAATATTATTTGTCTTTGAGTGCATAACATGATTCTTTGAAATGTTGATTGCACTTGTGTTGTCACAGATAACTGAGATTGCATGATCATATTCTACCTTAATATCCTTCAATGTCTGCTTCATCTAGAGAACTTGTGTGCAACATGTTGTTGCTACAACATATTTAGCTTCTATTGTGGATAGATAAATTGAAGTTTTCTTCTTGTTCAATGATGATATGAGATAGTTTCCTAGAGGGAATTCTCCTCCACTAGTACTTTTATTTTCATCAATACTTCGTTCCAAATTTGCATATGTATATGTTGTTAAATTGAAGTCTTTACTTCTTGAATACCATAAGCCAAACTCCAATGTTCCCTTTAGATATCTGAATATTCTTTTTACCTCTTGAATACCATAAACCAAACTCCAATGTTCCCTTTAGATATATAAATATTATTTTTACTTCCTGCACATGTGTCTCCTTTGGTGTAGATTGAAATATTGCAACCAATCCTATTGTTGGAATGATATTTTTCCTTGATGTTGTTACGTATGGTATGCTACCAATCATTGACCCGTACAATGTTTGATTTGCTTCTAAAAATTCATCATCTTTTCTCAACTTGTAAGAACCTAGTTTAACAAAGCCTAAAAAAATTTGTAAATTTAAACATCAAGATTATTCAGCATAAGCAATAAGCCATTTCATTCAGCATATAAGCAACATAAATTTAAATTTATGAACAACAATCTAATAAATTACACAACAACCCCATAACCCAACAAATTCATGAATATAGATACCTCTGGTTGATGCTATTATCCCAATATCTGGTTGTCCTCTCTGTTGCTTTTCCCAAAACTCTGCCTGATGCTCTGACCAAACCCTGCCCAAAACCAACTAACCACCTAGCTAGCTAGGAGCAGCCTTTCCAGCTCCCTAGCTCCAGGATTCCGTGAGGATTCCTGGACCCCGAGCCCAAAACTCCCAGCAACCAGGTTACCCTTGCAATCGTTCACCCAAACTCCAAACCAGAAAATATCCCTCAAATAATACAGTCCTTTTCTGCCATAATGTTCCTCTCCCAAATTTTCATAATCATTCCCGAAGGCCTCTGCCCAGTCATATCCCCCCTCCATCCACCGACTCCTACCCTCCTTTAATGCCACCCACATTATCCCTCTATTTATTACCTTATCCCTCCACTCAATGCTTCATCCCCCCCTGCATACATAAAGTTTTATAATAAATAAATAAAAATTATTAAGCTCTTAATTCATTACTCAAACCTTTAATGAGTTAATTAATTAATTAATTAATTAATTAATCAACAGATATAAACAATTAATAATTAATTAATATTATTAATAAATAATCATTGTTTAACTAAAATATATTAGGACAATTAATTATTTAATTAACTATACTTGATAAACCCTATGCAACTATTTAACTAGGGTTGTTACATACACCCACCCTTCAGGAATCTTCGTCTCAAAGTTAAGGTATTTTATGATACAAGGGAAAATAAACATGGTTCACACATTCATAACAAATAACCGTCATTATTAGTAAGTAAGCCAAGAAACTCATTCATACTAGTGTACATGCACAAGACATGCATGTGTAGCTAGTACATACAAGTCTCGTTCATGTTCTAATATCAATAACTATCATCTCTATAGTAATTTCCTCATGCATCCAATCCATTCAAGAAGACTATTATTTTATAAAAGACAATAAACCAATCAAATGTTTGCAAAATCCTTTAATTTCAATTATCTAGCTCAACAACGTTATTTAGACAATTTTAATTTCATTACATAATTATGGATATTCATATATATATGCATTTTCTTTTCAGAAGGAAAACAATAAGTTCCAACATAGGGAAAATCTCCATACACTCTCAACTATTTCTACTCATCCTTCCTCCCTAACTTACTTCCATCTTCCATTCCTATCCTTCCTCTGCTGAACTATCTTGGAGCGTCAACTATATTGACCTAACTCCAAATAGAAACCGTAAGCGGAAGTGTCACTATCTCGACCAAGCTTCCCCAGTAGGCAACTGACGGTCATCATCACATGTCTAGGGGAGCGTGAGCTAACACCATCCTCCCATGACTTCAGGTTTCAGAGGATACACAATGGAAAA
>JASDQU010097045.1:0-12097 GCA_032191745.1 Picea mariana | reverse complement strand
CTAGGTGCTACCAAAAGATTTATTTTTAGTGGAGTGCTAGAAAGAGTTAGGGTAAAGGCAGTTGAGTAGGATGAGTTTAGATACGTATAAATGGCTTCTAGTGCTAAACAAAAGGTTGGAGGAAAAGTTACAGATTGTAGCATTAACTTGAGAGATTTTGTAACGAAGACCAACCTATATGTCACGATCTTAGGATATTAGGACATAGTGATTGGTATGGACTTGTTGGAATCACATGATGTGATACTCAACTGTAAGACGAAACGATTAAGTTTGACAGATGATGTGGGACAAAGAAGACTGATTGTAGGAAGAAACCAAGGAGTGTCCTTAAGGTTCATTTCTTCCCTACAAATACAAAAGAGAATGCGCAAAGGATGTAAGTTATATGCAATATTAGAGCTAAATGAAAAGGGAAAGGCAGATGGATTAGAAAAACTTTCAGTGGTATGAGATTTTGCAGACTTGTTTCCAGAAGAGTTACTAGGTTTACTGCCTAAAAGAGAGTTGGAATTTACAGTCGACTTAAAACCTAGAACTGAATTGATCGCACGAATGCCATATCAGATGTTAACACCTAAGTTATAGGAGTTGAAAATGCAATTGAAGGAATTGTTGGACTTGGGACTTATACGTCCAAGTGTGTCACCTTGGGGTGTGCTACTTATTTTTGTAAGAAAGAAGGTTGAATAATGGAGGATTTGTATTGACTACCATCAATTGAATAAGGCAACGATCAAGAACCAGTATCTCTTGCCAGGAATAGATGATTTGTTCGATCAGATGAAAGGAGTGACTATGTTTTCAAAGATTAACTTAAGATCATAATATCACCAATTACAAATTAAAGAGAAAGATATTCCTAAAACCACATTCAAGACAAGGTTCAGACACTATGATTTTACAATTCTACCATTTGGACTAACAAACGCCCCCAAGGGTATTCATGAGTTTGATGAATGGGGTGTTCCACAAATACTTGGTCAAGTTTGTTCAAGTATTCATTGATGACATATTCATTTATTCTCAGATGAAAGAATATCATGATGAACATTTAAGATTGGTACTACAGTGTCTACGAGAAAACAAATTATACGGGAAATTGTCGAAATGTTCTCTTTATCAATCGAAGATTTATTATTTATGGCATATCATATCTGGTGAAGGTATTGTTGTGGATCCATCAAAAGTAGAGGCTATTATGGAATGTCCTACACTGACAAATGTACAATATGTATGCATATTTATGGGTTTAGTTGGATATTATCGACAGTTCGTTGAAGGTTTTTCAAAGATAGCAAATCCAATCACGAAATTGTAGAAGAAAAAAAAGAAGTTTTTAAGGACCGAGAAATGTGCGAAAGAATTTCAAAGGCTCAAGGAGTTGTTGATGACAGTGCAGATACTAAAATTCCCCGACATGGACAAGGAATTCTTGGTATTCACAAATGCATCCAAAGAAGGTTTAGCTGGAGTATTGATGCAAGACGGTCGAGTGATCACTTATTTCAAGGAAATTGAGAAGGCATAGGAGAAATAGGCAACGCATGATTTGGATTTATTGGCCATTGTATATGCCTTGAGAGTTTGGAGAAACTAGCTGATTGGATGAAAATTTGAATTAAAGAAAGATCATTGTGGATTACAGCAGATATTTGTGTAGAGTGACTTGAATGCATGATAGAGACATTGGTTAGAAATACTTAGCAAATACGATTTCGAGATTACTTACATAAAAGGTACGATGAACAAAGTGGTCGCTGCATTGAGTCGGAGACCACGCATATTCTCAATAATACCTCTTCAAAAGAATCTTCAAGAAAAGATTCTAACTATACAGATTGATGATGACTGGTACAAAGAGGTTAAGGAAAATATTGGACCAGACACCATGATGGTACCAAGGTTTGAAGGATATACATTGGACAATGATGGATTGTTGAGGTATAAAAACATAATTTACATACCAGCTAAGGATGAATTAAGAATTTTGGTCTTCAGTGAAGCACACCGAGTAGTGTACATAGCTCATCTGGGAATCATGAATATGAGGTCGAACCTTAAGCCTTTATTCTTCTAGAAAGGAATGAAAGCAGACATAGTTAGTTACTTGGCGAGATGTATAGAATGTCAGCAAGTGAAAGCTGAACATAGACATCTGACAAGATTATTACAGGCACACGTTATTCTAGAATCGAAATGGGAGGTCATTTCGATGGAATTTATAGTTGGATTTCCACTGACGGCAAGGAGACGTGACTCAATTTTCGTGGCAGTTGAAACTCTGATGAAGAGTGCACAGTTTATTCCTATACGTACGACATATCAACTACCAGACATAGCTAGATTTTTTTTCAACGTGATTATGAGATTACATGGCGTACCAGAAAGGATCATATTCGACAGAGGATCGATGTTTACAAGACAATTTTGGAATAGTTTCCAAGAGGCTTTGGGAACACAACTGAACCTTAATACATCATATCACCCTGAGACAGATGGACATATGGAAAGAACGAACCAAATTTTGGAATATATTTTGTGTAGGTATGTAATGGACCAACATAAACGATGGGAAGAGTTCTTTCCACTGGTATAATTTGCATACAACAATAGCTATCAAAATACCATTAAGATGGCACCGTTTGAGTTTCTTTACGGGTGACCATGTTGAACGTCGTTGAGATGGGATTGAATTGAGGATAGGGTCCTGGTGGGACCAGAAGTGGTTCAAGAAATGGAATAACAGATGAAATCGATAAGACAAAGTATTAAAGAAGCGCAAGATCAATAGAAGAGTTATGTTGATGTGCATAGCATTGACTGCAGTTATGAAGTTGGTGACCAAGTTTTCTTGCGGGTGAAACCACACAAGAGTTTGATAAAGTTTGGAAAGGATGTTCAACTCTCTCCTAGGTTTGTGGGACCTTTCTAAGTTATGGAAAAGAAAGAACCCATGGTCTATTGACTATATTTTCATGATTATTTGAGGCATATGCACAATGTATTTCATGTATCTGTTTTGAGACATTATGTTAATGATCCTACACATGTGATTGATATGAGTTATTTGTAGGTGTCAGATGAGGGTTCTCTCAGAGCTGAGCCAATCTGCATTTTGTACCATCACATTCGATAGCTACAACGTCAAATAGTCAATTAGGTCAAGGTCTAGTGGGACAACTATAGTCCACACTCGACTACATGGGAGGATGCATATGATATGCATCATCAGTTTCCTTACTTATTTGATAGATTAGACATATAGATCTTGTCAGATACTTTTATTACTACATTTTATATATTGTACTACTTCCGGGACGAAGTTTAAAACAAGACAGGGTGTACATAACATCTCACTCTTACGAGCACATGTTATTGACTTATTCTTTCACGACACTTGCATGCAAGTGATTTGGTTATAGTACATGGGTAATTGTTTCACTTATAGATTTTTATGATGATGTTGATGGTTGTGATTTAATGGTATTTGATATATATGTATTGACAGATCTTATTGATGAGTTTCCTTGAGTATGCAGGATACCTGACAGATTGTAAATGCCAATGGCATTAATGGACCTTCTTGGACTCTGAATTGAGTTAGGGAGTGGATTATATTGGTTTGAGTATTGCATTTATGCATATGTGAAATATGATTTATTATAGCATGATTTTGTATATGGATCATTGACAATGTTTCGTCGACAGATGCATGCTAATGAATTATTGCTAATATAATTCACATATGGAGTAAAGGGGCCATGCACAGAAACTAGATATTGAGGGAGAGGTGTGGCAGCATCCCTGTCACATCCTACTAGCACTCCCACTGTGGCTCTAATTGTAGGTTAACGATTACCTAGTTCGAGAGGTCCACAATGTCATGAGGGAAGACTAAGACAGTCGCTCACGAAGATTCTAAGAGGTGCATAATAAGGAAAAGTTATTATTACTTATAATCCCTTACTATATCACAAGGTTGCCTAAATGGAGTGACGAATCCAAGGTTTGAAAACTACCAAAACCAGTCAAAGAAGAGTGGCAGCCTTGGAGCACAGAGTGCATCTTGAAGGGAACATGGCATAAATAAAACTTGGTGGCCTAAAAAACCTTGAGAGAATAATTAAACCTTGAAAAATATTTAGTCCTTGCCAGATTTAATTAATTAATTAATTATTGAATTTATTAATTAAAGATCCCAATAAAAGTCTAAGCCTATTCAAAAAAGAGAAAGGAAGAAATTAGGCCTAATTCTAAGTTTTTCTAAGAAGACTAAAACTAAATTAGAAATTAAATTAGAAAGGAATGAAGTAAATCAAGTTAAGAATTATGAAAATGTAAAATATATCTAAATATTTGATATAAGGTACATGTGTGCAAGAAAATATTAACAGGGAGTTTTAAAATAAGAAGAAATAAATATGAGAGAATAGGGTACGCATAGAAATGAATCTAGAGTCTAGCTACCACTATTCTAACTAGAAGAAGACTCGTATTTTAACTCTAACTCATATTTAGTAAGGCGTCATTCATTAAATAAGAATATGGGGAATGAAGAGACAACTAGCAGCGATTTAGGGAGTGCATTTATCAAAGGTGAGGGAATTTTACTTTTAATCAAAATAAAATATGTAATTACTAGTGCAACTTGGGGAGAGGGTGACAAGTGTGAGGAGGAATAATTTTAATGTATTTAATTAAAAATAAATTAATTGTGCAAGTGGGGATGTGTCATTAAGGAAATTCCTATAAAGCAAATGGTCTAAATAGGAAAAAGATCACACTAGTGATGGGTAAAGTAATGCTGCCAAAATCATTTTGACTGGTTTTACTTACAGTGAGAGTTGGGATACTAAGCTTGAGATAGAGTGGTGACTTTACCTTGCGAGGAAATATTGGAGCTAGAATATTTTCGATTTTGTATGTGTGGCCCCCTTGCAGCTCGGGGGGATAATGGGGAAGAAGAGTACCCCTAGTGTTGGATAGGAGGTATCAGTGCAGTCTCTATGGTTAGCAAGCGAGAGGTCGAAAGGAACGTCAGTTGCCAAGGAACATCATTTCATACATCATCGTCGGTCATGGTATTCTTATTGTGCTTTTTAATTATAATAGGAATTAAATTGTGCACATGGTTTATAATTTTTTCCAGAAATAATATGTTTTTTCTAATGTAGAATTTGTAAGATTCCTCAATGGTTGTGTATTGGAATAAGATTTATGCATTTCCGCTATTCAACTTTTAACTAGATGTATTTTAACTTGTATTCGATGTATGTTCTTTTATCAAGGCATTTCTTATTGTTATTGTTCGTTGTTATCATATTTTCCATTAAAAGAATTGAAATTGTTAATCGTTGATTGTAATCTGCACCCAATTTACAAATTTTCCTTGGTCGTTTCCATGGGATATTTATCATTTTTTGTTTAAAGGAAAAATGCATGTTTCATTGGTAATCAACTCACTAAACTACCTGGTGGTTTTTTCACCCTTGAACTCTGGTGTGAATTTCGGGGTATTTTTAAATCAAATTGGAATCCAATACAGGGATGAAGTTTTGGGGAATCTTGTGTCAGTTATTCTTCTATGTGTGTGATTAATTTTCATCCAGCTGAGATGAGTGAGATAGAGAGAGATTTGTTTTTTTTTGTTATAAAGTAAGTGAGCGAAGGAAAAGAGAGTACACACCAAGGAACTAATGCGCATCTTTGTGATTTCTGTTAACCACGTGAGCAAGTCATACGCATCTTTGTGATTTCTGTTAACCACGTGAGCAAGTCGCATTCTCAGTTCCTTAGTAGACAGTGTGAATAATATCCCAGAATGCCCATCTCCAGTAGAAACGTTTCTTCCTTACTTAGTACGCTATTATCCCCAAGGGACTTGCTAAGATATGAGTGCATCCCTGAGTCAATTATAGTATTGCACCCTTTAGAAAAGTTGAGTTCCCAGATGCCCACACACATAGGCAGATCAATTTGCCTCCATCGTGCAAGACGCCTACACACACACAATCAGATCAATTCACCTCCATTGTGCAAGACACCCATGTTAAATATAATGTAACCTCAACAGTCTGACTGTACACTGCCAGCTGTACTTTCTATTCTTATCTTGCTTGAGCCTATTTAGCTTAGCTATTTCCCATTGCATTGTAACCTCTTCAATTCTTCATACATTCTAATATACTGTTTTTTGTTCTATTCTTTTCTCTCTGCATTTCTTGCTTCACAATTTATCATGGTATCAGAGCTTCAGCATTAAGCCTCTTCACATAGGCTGGAGAGCCACACGATCCTCACAACGCAGATCTTACACAGATCTTGAGAGCACATGACACAGACTTTTCAAAAGGCTTGGAGAGTTTTTCGTACTACTCTCAAAAGATCATCGTAAGAAGCTTGCAGAGGAAGCAGAGCGTACAATGCTCGAAAGATCGAGGAAGAAGAGATTGCAGAAGAAGAAACTTTAAAGATTCTTGTAATTTTCGAGAATCGTCAAAGATTGATGAAAAAGAGCTGCAGGATGAAAGAACATTTAAAGAACTCAAAGAATTCGTTCAAATCGTTAAAGATTCCTGCAAAAGGCAGAATCGTTTAAAGATTTATGGAAATCGCTCAAATCTGTCAAAGATTGTAGCAGAGAATGAAGAACTTGTGAAATTCCTTCAAATCTTTGAAAGATTCACGAATCTTTCTTCCACGGGAGTAAAGAATGCGTCTCAGGTGCAAAGAACAACCACTGAGGCCGTAAGATTCGTCTTGCGAACGGATCCAAAGCGGGAAACCAGTTTAGAAGGGACGCAGAGAGCGTGAAAAAGGCGAAAGAATTTGAGCCGTTAGATCTTGCGCAGAAGACCGATAGCCGTTGGAACAACGAGAAAGTGCGTGAGGTTTAATCCTCTGGAGCGCACAGGAGGAATTATGACTTGTGAAGTCATGAAATCCCGATGTCATCTGGACCGTCCATCAAGAGACATGTGGCAAGATCTCATCATTTCTCTAACTCGCAAGGTGTAAAGGTCATAAGACATGTCGTGAGAATTCACAAATTGTGAAATCACGAGTCATTCTGGACCGTTGGATCAAGAAAGATCGTGAGTCGTCAATCTTATCCCATCGCAAAATCAGGAATCAGGAGTTGGACGCGCAAAGGTGATTGCACTCCCAAAACTCCGATACGTGATATCGTGAAATCCCGAGAGGACCTATGAGCCCTCCATCTTAGAGGACAAGTGGCAGCAGATCCAAGTGCCGTCAAATCGGCATATCCAAGTTCGCGGTTTTGAAAGACCATCGCAACACAAGTTCAAAACTCGTGAAATCATGATTCACAAAATAGCGATCAGATCTCAGCCGTCCATTTATTTGGACACGAGGCGAACATCGAGGAAACCGTCGGCATCTCGGCAATCGGGGTTCTCAGTTGACAGGGAAATTTGGAGTCGCAAGTCGCGAACTCGCGAAACGACGAGGACCATTCATCTTGAGGGGACACGTGGCGTCAATCCGAGGACACGGGAAAAGTCCCGAAAAAGGAAAGGGCCATCGGCACATCGGGATTCAGTGTTTCGCGAATCCTAAGAACAAGAAACATGAGCATTTCGGAACTGCGAAGTCCGAAATCCCGACAGGAGGTAAACTCCGTTTTGGGGCCCAGCTGACGTCATCTCGTCAAGACAAGGGATCAGGAATATCCATGGTGAAAACCCCAAAGAAGCCTTGAGTCGTCCATCTGTTGGGACGCATGGAAGAGATCAAAGGAATCAGGAAAGTCCCGAAAGGAAAGTGTCGTCCGCAAATCGGAGATCGGGGAATCGAGGAGTCAGAAGAGCTCGTCATCAGGGTTCACAAAGTCCCGATTCACGATATCTCGATAAGATGTGGACTGTCATATCACAGCAAGNCATTAAAGCGCGTGGTCACATTGAACCGTGACAAAGGACAATTCAAGGCCGATAAGCTCCCATCGTCAAATCGGTGTTTCGACGATCGGAGGTTGGAGATACAAGAGATTGGAGGACTCATCTAACGAAGTCCCGAGGATAAAACAGGTAAATACGAAATTTCCCTCTAATTTTTTTTCTGAGATTTTTTTTTCAAAAAAAAAAAAATGTCGTCTAGCAATTTAGGACCAACTCAGGGTCCGATTCTACTTGGAAATAATTACGAGTTTTGGTCTCTTCGGATGATATCCTTCTTGCAAGCACAAGAGTGTTGGGATCCAGTGGATCTTGGATATGTGGAACCAGATCCAATAGCCCTTTCTGCCATGACAAATCCGCAGAAAATTGCTCAGGCAACACTGAGGAACAAAGAAAATAAAGTGAAATTCTGGATTCAAAATTCTGTGGATGACTCGATTTTCTCAAAAATCACAGGCGCTGGTACTTCAAAACAGGCCTGGGACATCCTTAAATCTTCCTACCAAGGAAATGACAAGGTCAAAATAGTTAAATTGCAGACCTTGAGGATGAAATTCGAGACTTTAAGAATGACAGAGTCTGAAAATGTGGATCAGCTCATGACCAGAGTCATGGGCATCGTAAACCAGATCAGACTGACTGGTGAAACCATCACTGATCAACGAATTGTTGAGAAAATTCTCAGAAGTTTACCAAATAAATTCGAAATGGTTGTTATAGCAATCCTTGAATCCAAGGATCTGTTAAGATTTTCAATAGATGAATTAATTAGTTCTCTAGTGACACATGAGACCAGACTGCATCTCATAGATGAGTCAATCTCCAATGCTTTCAAAACTCAATTCTCCTTCAGCAGAGGGAGAGGCAGAGGAAGAAGCATAGGTCACCAAGGAAGAGGGAGCAATCAAAGTATCCCTCACTCCAGTGGAGGTAACAGACAACAATATCTAAATCAAAATTTCCAAGGTCAAAGAAATCAACAACAAAATCAATATCATAATTTCCATCCTCAAAGAGGCAGAGGGAGAAGATCAAATGACAAATCAAGCATACAATGCTATTACTGCAAAAAGTATGGGCACTATGAATCTGAATGCAGGAAGAAGCAAGCAGATCAGCTCTCAGGCAGAGCACATGTGTCAAATCACACGGGAGAAAACTCAAGAGGTATGTTTCTCTCATGCCACAAAACTGAAGAACAACCTAAAGATCTCTGGTTGCTAGACAGTCGATGCAGCAATCACATGACAGGTAACAAAGAATTACTTTCATGCATTGATTCTTCAATCTCATCTAATATTACACTTGGAAATGATTATTTAGTCAAATTTCAAGGGAAAGTAACTATTCCTATTCTTACTAAACAGAATGTAAAGAAAGACATAAACAATGTCTATCATGTTCCAGATATGAAACATAATTTGCTAAGTGTAGGACAGCTCATTGAACATGGCTATAAGGTACTTTTTGAGGGAGCATCTTGCAAAATATATGACAAATACCCCAGTAGAAAATTGATTTCTGAAATCCATATGAATCGAAATAGGATGTTTCCCCTTACACTCAGAACTACAAATCTGAGTCAACCATATGCACAGAGTGCATCAACCCTGAATGAAACAATGGTTTGGCATACAAGATTTGTACATCTACCATTTCAGAGTCTAAGTCTTCTTCAGAAGAACTCCATGGTCAAAGGTCTACCTATCTTTAACGAGCAAATTCCCCCATGTGAGTCTTTCATACTTGGAAAACATAAGAGAACTAGTTTTCCACAGTCTTCCAATCAAGCCAAACAACGTCTTGAACTTGTTCACACTGACCTATGTGGACCAATGCAAATAGATTCAATAGGTGGTAGTTTTTATTTTCTAACGTTTATTGATGATTTCAGCAGAAAAATATGGATCTATTTTCTCAGACACAAGTCTGAAACTTTTGCAAAATTCAAAAAATTCAAGGCAGAAGCTGAAAAATAGAGTGGCAAATATATCAAAGCACTCAGGTCAGATGGAGGAGGAGAATACAACTCCAGATAATTTGCAAATTTCTACAAATCACAAGGCATTATCATGCAAACAACAGCCAGGTATACTCCACAACAGAATGAAGTGGTTGAAAGGAAAAATCAGACAATAATGAATATGGCAAGAACACTTCTCAAAGAGAAAATTTTGTCAAATAGGTTTTGGGATGAAGCAGTAGCATGCTTAGTTTATCTCTTGAATAGATCACCAACCACAAGTCTAAAGATGAAAGTTCTCCAAGAGGCATGGAGTGGGACAAAGCTCAATGTAGCGCATCTAAGGACATTCGGATGCATAGCGTACATTCACATGCCTTCCGAATTAAGGAAGAAACTTGATGACAGAAGTGAGAAATGTGTTTTCACTGGCTATAGTGAAACATCTAAAGCTTACAGACTTTACAATCCAATCACCAAGAAACTAATTCTCAACAGAGATGTAAAATTTCTGGAAAATCAATTCTGGAATGATTCATAAAATCCGCAAATGGATAGTCTAAATCCATTATTGCCAAGTTCTGAAAATGCAGAAAATTCAGAACAGCAAGTACCTCAAACTACTCTTCCAAGATTGCAAGTACAAAGACAACCTGAAAATTCTCAGGATAACTCAACTTCCAGTAGAGAATCATTCTCTGAACCACACAATCAGAGAACTCGAAGTTTGAGAGAAATCCATCAGCAGTTGGATGACTTTGAACAACACAACCTTTTTTCTTTAATGTCATGTCAACCTACATCTTTTAAGGAAGCAGCTAAGGAGCCACATTGGGTTCAAGCCATGAACCAAGAAATTGATTCCATTGAGAAGAACAAGACATGGGATCTTGTTGATTTTCCAAGTCACAAGAAAAGTATTGGTGTCAAGTGGGTTTACAAAACTAAACTCAATGAAAAAGGGCAGATCGAAAAACACAAGGCAATACTTGTTGCCAAAGGATTCTCACAACAACTAGGTACTGATTATGGTGAAACTTTTTCTCCAGTAGCAAGATTAGACACTGTAAGGACTCTATTGGCCATAGCAGCACAACACAAATGGCAAGTATACCAAATGGATGTCAAGTCAGCATTCCTGAATGGTTTTTTAGAAGAAGAAGTTTATGTCGATCAGCCTCCTGGATTTGAAGTCCAAGAGCACCCAGCCAAAGTATATCGGTTGAAGAAAGCCTTATATGGCTTAAAGCAAGCTCCAAGTTCTTGGTACATCAAAATTGACACTTATCTGATCAAAAGTGGTTTCAGCAGAAGCCAAAATGAGCCAACTCTTTACACCAAAACAGATCATCACGATAAAACTTTGATTGTATGTTTATATGTTGATGACATGATCTATACGGGAAATCTTGAGTTAACAGATTTTAAACATGCCATGTAGTCTGAGTTTGAGATGACATATCTTGGCATAATGAAATATTTTTTAGGAATTGAGGTTGATCAATCAACCAAAGGCATTTTTGTCTGTCAGCAAAAGTATGCAGCAAACATCATCAAAAGATTTTGCATGGAAGGATGCAATACAGTAGAAACCCCCATACCACTAGGCACAAAATTGAGCAAGAATGATGAAGGTCCTGTAGTGGACTCTACCCTGTACAAAATTTTAGTAGGAAATTTGTTGTATCTTACAGCAACTAGGCCTAACATTATGTATGCAGCCAGCCTTGTTTCCAGATTCATGGAATCACCCAAAGACTCTCATTGGAAAATGGCAAAACGAATTTTAAGATATGTAGTAGGAACACTAAATTTTGGCTTATGGTACACTAAATCTGATAGTAATCAACTTTCTGGTTACACAGACAGTGATTTTGCAGGCAGCCTAGATGACAGGAAAAGCACATCTGGACATGTTTTTCAACTGGGCACGAACCTAATCTCATGGGCATCAAAGAAGCAACCAATTGTTTCAATATATTCTGCAGAGGCATAGTATGTCGCTGCTACCTCAGCTTCTTTTCAAGCTGTGTGGCTGAGAAGAATATTGAAAGATATGTCACATACAGAAAAGGATCCAACTCCTATTTTTTGTGATAATACTTCAGCAATTGCTTTATCCAAAAATCATGTGTTTCATAAGAAAAGCAAACACATTGACACTCGTTTTCATTTCATATGCGAGCTAGTCAATAATGGTGATATTGCA
>JASDQU010097040.1:1168-17818 GCA_032191745.1 Picea mariana | reverse complement strand
AAAAAAAGCAAGATAAAATTATGAATAAAGAGCTGTGGGAAGTGCTTGTAAACCTGCCGGGATACTGAACAGGTCTGCTGGCAGCGTGTAAATGCATGCATGGCGCTAAGACAACTTCACCGGGGTACTGAACAGGCCCACTGGCAGCGAAGCAATGTTGGGTACATGAAAATCTACAAAAAATATAAGAAACCTCTTTAATGTCCTTTATGATGATCTAGAACTTCTTGATAGGATACAGATGTCAGAGTGGGTTAAATGGCAACCCTGTCGAGGCTATGGACGCCTGGCAGCAGTGGCCATGCCAACAGTATCGAAGATTTTATCTTTAATATCGTGACTTGTTGATCTTAAGACAGTTATTGGTTTTCATCTTTTAAAACACTGCTGGAAAAAAATGATTGATGACGATGTTTGTACAATTTTCTGGTTGTTATATTTTGAGTTGAAATTTTCTTGGCTGTCCTAATCTGAATTTGTTACTTTTGCAGAGATAACTGCTTCTTCCAGTGTGTCACCATTGTTGGCAGCCAACTCAATTTTTCTACTATCCTATAAGCTACCTACACCTATGCCTTGCAAACGTCAAGTTTTTCGCCGCATTTTTCAAATAGACGACATTTTCATTTCTTGCGACATTGACACATTTGTCTTCGCTAAGTTTTCATGACTGTAAGTGTGAAAATTTCTCCTTTCGAAGTTGTTTTTCGATCATTATCTGAATTGTGGTTATTCCTTTTTTCATTTGCGCTAACCTTTTATTGATCGTTACACGATTGGCAATATCCTTTGATCAGTTCTCATACTTCGATTGATTATATGACTTGATTTTCTTTGAGTTTGTAAGACATTGAGCATTTGGATTTGCATTTTATGACTTGCCTAATCTTTGATTCTATGAAATGCATAAGGGTTTTGATTTAATTTTTATATATGTATGATAGGATCCTTATGTTAATATTTTATATTTGTTTGGCTTGTCAACTATTTGGCACCTTGGTTAAACTTATGAATCAATACATTAGCCCATATTTGATTTGGGTGTTGATCTATACGTCAAATGTTTTGAACACTATGGCATAGTTTTGGCGTGTATTTGTATGCACATTGCATTTGATTAGTTCTACACCTGACTTAATGGATGATCCACTATTATGAATTGAACAACTATATCGGTGGTTGTACTTTGACCATAATTGTTTTTCATGGCAGTGAATGACTCCACCACCCTCGCATGCGCACATTAACGCTTACCCCATTTTTCTTGTTCATTACTGTTAGACTGAATACCTTTGCTCCTGTATGTGTTCGAACCCTTCCCTTACCATGCATTCAACTCCATGGCACCAGTCGTGCGAGTTGAACCCAATGGCAAACAGGCCCTATTGATGTTTGATAATGCCCGCCAAGATTTGGTAGACAGTGGGTGGCTTACCTTCGTGGAACGTTTGGATGGTTTTAACCTCTGCGTGGTTCGACAGTTTGCCATGACCTTCGATGGTTGTCGAGACAAGGTCGGCGATATAAAATTGGAAATTGATGAACAGTTTATCAGTCTTGCTATGGGTTTACCTACCACTGGACAACGATGGTCCAAGAATTGCAAAGTCGAAGAGGTCCTGTGGACACTGCTCTTCCAGTCACACAAAATCACCTCCTGTGATAGAGGTTTGCCTGTAACTATGCTCAAACAACATTGGCATGATTTATTAATGATAATCAAACAGTTTATTGCCTACGAGGGTCAATACGGGTTTGTGTTCCTACACCACCTGAGTTTGCTTATGGTTTTAATGGGTTATCAGCTCAATATGCCCTATTACTTGCATAGAAGCCTGTTTAAAATGTTGAAGAAGTACAAAAGAAACCAGGCTGATAGTAGCCCTTTTCATTATGGGTTGGTTAAGCTTATTGTTGTCTATCATTTGAGTCTGCTCAGGGATTGTTGGAACAATTTCATTGCTTGAAATGGTTTCGAGGATCCGAACCCTACACAGGTTGACAAACCTGTGGTGAGCGAGGTCAAGGTTGTACCCCCAGCACCCTACCAGGTCCTTCTACCTAAACCCTTGGCCGATCCCCCTATTGACTTACCCCACACTGTGACTAAGAGTGTTGAGATTGTTAAGCCTATGGGCAAAACGCCCAAGGCAAACCTCACTTCAAATGCCAAAGGGAAAAAGAATGCCCGTTTGATTTCGTGAATGGCAAGAAATAAGCCAAAAACCCTTGTCAAGCTTAACCCTATCGTGTTGAGTGAGGACTCTGATTCTGAAGTGGAGAATTTCTTGGCTAGTGAATATCCCTATTCACAAGGTTTGTGTGTTGAACCCTCGTATGAATTTGTGTCAAACCTACCCCCTTGCCTAAAGGACGACCCTAACTACCCAAGCATTAAGTTGCCTTGTGAAACCCTCGGTCATCTGTCCAAACCCTCTCCTACTCTGTCTAAACCTACAGTGCCACCCTGTGATCAATGCAATTCATGGTTGGAGCGATATTATAATGATGTTCCAATACTCCAGTCAAAGATTTAGTCACTAGAGGACCAGATTGCAGCCCTTACCAATAAAAAATCCAAGCTACAAGCGACAGATAAGAAACAAAAGACAACTGGCTCCATCTTGTTCAAGAATGTGGAATCAGCCACGACTGTGGTGAATTCCAAGCTGGCATAATCAGGTGGTCTCGTCGCGACACAGGTATGGAAGATTTGATATCATTTTCTTTGTAAATAATCTAGGTTGTCATAATGATTTGTATTCAATTTTTAAACAACTCTGTTTATGTTTTGAATATCTCTGTTATAATTGTGTGCATTCTATATATAGTTTTGCTTTGAATAAAAAGGAATTTTAATTCGATATGTGATTTGATTATTCCCAGTATAGAAATCATTAGATTTCGATTGGATTTGAGTGGCATGTTTTGAGATTTGATTGACTAGTTTATAAAATTAATGGTTTACCTCCCAAAAGAATTGGTTTGTATCATGCTTAGATTTGATTTGGTTGTGATCCTTGTGCTATAAACAATTTGATTAAGCTTGATTGTTACAATCTTGCCCAGATTCGATTTCATTATTATTAGTATACTATGACTGGTAAGTATTTCGGGAAGATCCTTGCTGTGTCATTTGATTGTTTCCGAGTTAAGGATAACGACTCTGTTTCTCTGATGAAAACAATACGCTCGAATAAACTTTGTGCCCGAATTGGGAAATGAACCTAAACAACTGTGTGAAAATCTTAGTTGATCGATTCGCTCTGGTTCTAATTTGGCAAGTTTGTTATATGAGTCGAGTTTAGATTATAATTGATGCTTTGTATTTTAATTTTGTGAAATGAATTGGTCAAACCTTGTTATGATTTGTTTGATTCAAACGATTGTGATCAAAATTGATCGGTCTTGTTTGCTCGCTGTGCAAGGATCAACGATCAAAATCTATAAAAAATTCTGTTTGATCCTATTATGTTTTGGTTATGTGCCAGCTTTGGCTTGAACTCGTTCACAACCTAAATCTTTGGCTATACAGTTATTATGGTAATCCTGTTCAATGCAATGATTTCTCCCATTGATGATTTGGGTATAACGAAGTGTTTACGATTTGTTATTTTTTCAAATAAATATCGAAACGATCTCATTCGATTTGCTGAGAAACGATTATGATGATGTTACATGTGATTTCATTTGCCTGATTTGTAACGTTAATCGAAACAGAGTATTTCTATCTTTGAATTCGATTAAAAGATTTGAATCTTTTGCTATATCTCTACAGCTACAACGATCGTAAAATGATTCTATTTGATTGTGTCATATCTCTTGTTTAACAATCTCATATGTTATGTTTGGTTATCAGTTTCAATTGGATATGAAGCAATTTTATTACTTCTCAATTACGAATCTGAAGACCCGATTTTGTGGTAATGAAACAACAGAGTATTCCTATCTCTGTGTTCGGTTCAATCACTTTTGATCTTGTTTAATTTTGAATGATAAAATCATTTGAATCTTAAGTGATTCATTTTAAAATGATTATTGGAAGATAATTGGATTTAATTCTTTTAAAATATTTGATTTGATTTCGATTCCGATTCTGTATACTATTTTAGACTAGCTACAGAATCATATGATTCTGTAGCTAAGCCTGTGGAATCATATTTTTATTGTTTTGCTCATAAAATATCTCTCTAACTTGTTATTTTTGGTCCATTTCATGTGAATTCGAAATTGCATTGGATTGGATGGACAGTTTAGAGGATATTTGAAATATTTTGGTTTCATTTCAGTTTCCTAGTTTAGTTGATTTTGGGAATATCTTCTCAGATTATGTAAACAATTTGATAACTGCCATAGGGAGGTTTTACCCTGTGGAGAGACTTATAAATACCTATTATTTTGTAATAATATCATCCTCATTCGTGGGAGAACAAGGATATGGGATTTTAATACAGACTGAGATAGAATTTGATGTTCTGCTATAGCTTTAGCTTTTCATAATATCAATATTTTGTTTCATTTTTATGTGTATCAATTTGCATTTGGTTAATGACTACTTTAGCTATCTTGGTCTTTTGCAAATGATATAATTTAATCAATATAATCCATATCTAATTTCTTCCAAGTGTATAAAAAACATAGCAATTGCTTGATTCAGTTTGTGAATGGCAGATTTCTCTTCTTCATAAGTTGAATTATTAAGTATAAGTTTTTTCATAACAGGTTTCCCTTATTGCAGAGATTTACAAATCATATAATTGTTATGATTTTTTATGTCTTGTTTGTCCTGTAAATAAACTCAAAGAGAAGTGCAGCCTATCGTTTACGAGAAGCTTTTGAATTATCTGGTGCGACTTTCCTTCCTCCGACCAACTTCGAAGTCATCATACACAGGACAAATCTGGAGCGTTTCCAGGTCAGTTTGTTGTTTATTCGTTTAGTATATTTGTTAGTATTTAGTTAGATATATGTGTAGTTAGTATATTAGATCGTTTAATTTCAGTGAGTTCTATTTCTTGTTCATAAAATCATAAAAATAAAAAAAATATCTCTAGCTGTCTTAGGGCATAAAGCAAATGAGTTTTACAGGTTTTATGTAAATCTGCCAGTTGTAGATATTGTATGTTTGTGAATAAGTTTTAGTGCAATAAGTAGTTGAATAGCTAATTAGTAGAGTTAGTATAGTAGTAATTAGTAGATTGTGTATATATAATTAGTCAGATTAGTTTGTTTTATTATTTAGTTAGTTTAGTTTGTTTTATTTAGTTTTAGTTAGTTTGTTTTATTTAGTTAGTTTAGTTTGTTGTATTTATTCTTAGTTAGTTTAGTTAGTTTAGTTTTACTTAGTTTAGTTTGTTTATTTTGAGTTAGTTTAGTTTGTTTAGTTTTAGTTAGATTAGTTAGTTTAGATTAGTTTTTCTCTTTGGTTTTCCTAGCACCTTAGATCGGCTAACAGAGCTGCTAAACCCGTCAGGGTGGTTCATTCCAAACAGCTTGGGTTATTAGACAACCACGGGCCGGTTCCACTCTCTCAGTTGATGGACGGTCAATTTCGCCCGTCAACAAGGCTGGTACCAGAATCCTGTAGGTAGTTGTTTAGTACCAGAATACACATAGGTTGGTACTGGAATAGGATGGTATCGGATAACACTATGACTTGTAGTACCAGAATGTTGAGATACCGAAATAATCTTCTCATGAGTCAAACTATTAGGATTATACAAGATAAAACACTTTAATCGAATTAATTCGAGAAAGTTAAACAAAACATGCTTTAAATCATCAATTACCTCTTGTGAACATGAACTAGGTCATTAGGTATGTGTTTGGGAGTAAACGTCAAGTATGGGCTTATAACATAGGCAAAAAGTCTTGGATACAAGGTAAGATAGGGCATTATACATGTCAAAATAGAGACTCGACATCATCAAATCCACAATGTCTCATAAGCATAATCAAAAAAACTAATAGTATAATGACTTGGATCAATTGCACAGAAGTGTTCTCAAAGAATAAGCATGCTTAGTGCATGCAAGAGCGGGATGTTACAAATAACACCAATCTTGTAAACCATACACAACCTTTTAATGCATAATATTTTCAGGGCACCCCCAAACCCTCTAATACTAAAAGAGAGCACAATGATGGTGGAACCAATCTCTAGGGTTTTCATCTCTAAGGACCCCTTTTATAGTATGCTTCCTTCCTTCTTCTAGCTCTTTTAAAGATTGATATTTTTCTTTTGAGATATGAGACTTCCAACAATTAACCATGCTATGATTAGAAGGGATTAATGATAAAATACCCTTAACCTACTCCCCCCCTATTCAACTGAAAGTAACATTCTAGGATGTTGGAACGCCAATCCTTTATGGTTCATCACACATCTCCTAGGTTCAGTCACTCGAGAGGTGAACCTTCATATGGATACATTCAATCAAGCGATCGACCAAAACAACACACTAGTCAGGCGATTAGTCGAGTATCCCAACAATCAACTACGATTTGGATGCATAGGAGGTTGGGTCGAGTCCTATTGAGCCAAATTTAAAGAGAATATTTTTTTGAGTCAACTATAACTTTCGATGGTTACATGTGGACAAGATCTTATAGATTCTATGGAAGTTGGTTAGATCTTGAGACTATAAAAAAAGACCCCTTGGGTCATTATGAACAATGTGAATTGAGATTCTGCAATAGATCATGTTGATAAACATGCACAATATTCATTGTGATGGCTTGATCAGAATGTGCTCTGGTTAAGTTTTGTAAAGGTGTCTTTAGACACCACCTTAGTTTTTTCAAAACTTTTCCCCTCTTTGATTATCTATAGTACTATGTTCTTTGTTTCATGTTGTGTTCCACCTTATTTCCTAACATGGTGTCAGATACAATGGTTTAAACCTCTATCTATCATTTTCAAACCTTGTTGAGTTGGATCTGTTGTGTGATTGACTCTAGGACGATGGTTTTCCAATTAAGACTTACTAAAATATACCAGTATTTCTAGATATCGAAGATGAATTTGAATATTGATCATATAATTCCGAACGGATAAAATCATGTAGTATGGGATTGAGATATGGAAACCCTATTGAAGAGTAAGGGACTGTGGAAATATATGAAGGTTGTGATTCCACATCCAACATATGCCTCATGGCAAGAAGGATGAGGCGATAGGAGTCATCACAACCTACATCTCGCGAGAGATCCAATTTCACCTTAGTGGAATTGAATTCCCTCTTCAGGTCTAGAATAATATAAAAACCTTGTTCGACCGAGACGACAAGAGCCACATTATGTATTCGAAGAAATGTTTTATCTCTCTCAATCCTCATTTCTTTGAGAGAATGGAGGACTATTTACCGTGTTTCAAGGAACTCCAGTTGAAATTGTGTGAATGTGGAAATAACTATTATAATAAGTATGGAAAAATCATCAAGATGGTATTGATGAACTTGTGAAAACCATTGTATGTGTTTGTATCGACTTTCCACACTAACTAGAAAGAAGGAAAGAAAGATGGTAGGGATTACACCTTTGAATTTTTCTGTGAACTTTTAATTATTGATTAACATACATTACTTGAAAAAGAAAATATTGGTGGTAAAAACTGGGCCCACTTGCTCAAGGGTAAGGGAAATATAGATTCTAGAAATAGAGTGAGTTTTGATGCTTCAAGATAGAAACCTATATACCATGACTAGGGACCCCAGAGACAACCACAATGAAGTCGAAAGAATAAAACATGGCATTACTATGGAAAGACTAGACATGTGGAGATTTTTTTTTTTAAGAAGAGATATGATTTAGAGGAGAAGGTTAAATGACTTGAAGGAGATGTGTTCATTGTACATAGACCTATCGATAATTTCACTTTCCAATTCAATACTTCTCAGGCCTTGTTGTATCATACTATGCAAAATGAATGGTTTGTCGACTCCGGGTGCACTCATGACATGGTCAAGGATGCCACTTTATTCACTAGATTGAATAAAGCTAAGGAGAGTAAAATCTATGTTGCTAATGATTTTTCTCTGGATGTTGCTGGTCAAGGTGATGTACCTTGTTAACATGGGAATATTGTCGATGTATATCATGTGATGAATATCAGTTCCAATATGTTGTCTCTTTCTTAGTTGACATAGACATGTAAGATTTTGGATTTTTTTCTGGATCAGTTATATGTTTGTGATTTGAGCAAATGGGATTCAATTGTTGTTGGCAGGCTTCTCAACCTAATAGACAGTTTGTACAAGTTTTATGATTTGACTCACCCTGAATTTGAACCTAGTACACTTTTTTCTCACATCGATGAGAGAAGTTGAATTTGGAATGTATGACTTAGACATACGAATTTTTGAATTATGTAGGCACTAGCAACTAAGAACATGGTTATTGGTTTGCCAAACGTTTTTCCCCTAAAGGAGTCTGTAAGAGATGTGTTCTTGAGAAGCATCATCAAGCACCATTTAACTATGGAAAAGCATGGAGAGCACATAACCTACTAAAATTGGTTCATAGAGATACATATTGTATCAATTTACCTCCACTGGTAGGTGCAAGGTACATTTTGACCTTCATTGATTATTTATCTCGCTTGAGATGGGAGTTTTTCCTGAAGAATAATAACCTTGTCTTTTAAAATTTTAAAGAATTTCGGCCTTTGATGAAAAGCAATGTGGTTGAACCATCGAGTGGTTAAGATATGAAAATGGTGGTGAGTATGTGAATCGACGCTTTGAAGAATACCTCCTTCGATCTGGTATTAACTGGCAAAGGTCAGTTCCTCATACTCCTGAGAAAAATGGTGTTGCAGAATGTAAGAATTAGACATTAGTCAAACTGGATATATGTCTTTTATAGGACAAAGATTTTCCTCCTCACTTCTGGTTTGAAGTAGTGTATTGTGCAAATTATCTATTCCATTATATCTCAACTCAATTTGTTCGTTCCATGACTCCAGTCGAATGATGGTATTGGAAGAAGCCTTCAGTCAACCACCTACGTGTGTTTGGATGTATTTCATGGGCCCACATTCCTGATGATTGCAGAAATAAGTTGGATGAAAATAGTCATGCTTGCATCATGATGGGATAATATGAAGAGTGGAAATCCTATTGACTATCTTATCCTGTCAAACAATAAATCATTATAAGACGTAATGTTCAGTTTGATTAGAATTCTTCTAGCATTAAGTTTTTGAATTCCTCTTCTGGAGTACTACATGATGATCTCTTTGATGTTTTCTTTGAAACTGGTATTCCTACTCAATTCTTCATTCCAACGACTGGAAATTCAAACTTTCTTCCCATTTCAATTGGACTGTCAACTTCTGAGTCAACTAGTTCATCTTCCTCTGTCTCGAATGGTCCACCAACTGAATACTCTCTGACTTGGTGAAGTAACTCGTAGTTCACATGTTTCTTTTCTAACCTGATGGGATTCCAATACCATTGAAGTTGTTGGAGCTGAAGCTGGAGATGCATCATGCAGATGCCAAACTCGAAGTCAAAATAAACATGCGAACATTTCCTTGATGAATCATGTCCTTGAAACCCCAGACCCTGTTACCTAATATGATGTTGAAGGATGAAATAAATGAGAGTAGACAATGAATACTGGAATTGATGATGATTCAAAGAATCATACTTGGGATTCTCTTTCGAAGAATCATACTTGGGACTTGGTTCCCCAACCACAAGGAAATAACATTGTGAAGTGTTCATGGATCTATAAGACCAAATTTACCTCTAACAGTGTTGTTGAGAAACATAAATCCCTCCTAGCTGTGAAGGGATTTTCTCAACAAGAAGGCATTGACTACACTAAAACCTTTTCTACTGTTGCAAATATGAACCCTAATCGAATTATTCTTTCCCTTTCTACTCGTTTTGGATGGAAAATCCATAAGATGGTTGTGAAGAGTGTCTTTCTTCATGGAGACCTATATAAAAAAAAATCATGGAACAACCACCTAATTTTGTGATGGATTTGAATTTGGTATGTCAACTCAATAAGTCACTTATGGTTTGAAGCATCCCCACTGTGCCTGGTATGCTAAGATCAACATTTTCTTTCTTTGACTTAGTTTCACATAGTGTGAATCTGATCCCAACTTGTATGTTCTCCACACCAATGGAGACACTTTGATTGTTGTTGTATATATATATGATTTACTCATTACTAGAAATAATAATGATCTCATCCTTAGATTGAAGGAAAAACTTATTGACCCATTTGATACGAAAGATCTTGGTACTATGCACTATTTTTTGGGTCTTCAACTCTTACCAATTTGTGATGAATTTCTCATTTATCTATCTAAATATGTGATGGATCTATTGACACATTTTAATATGGTTGATTGCAAGCCTTGTGCTAATCCATTTCAGTTTGGAGTAAAGATTACTAAAATATGTTAGACACCTGTTGTCGATGCCACACTCTATTGATAATTGTTCGACAATCTGATTTATCTTAATCATAGCTGATATGACATTTGCTTTGCTATTAGTGTGGTTTCTTATTTCATGTAGGACCCCAAACAAAGACACTATAAATAAATCAAACGAATTGTTCACTATTTGAAGGGTACCACACATTTGGCTATCAAGTATTGTTGCAGTTCTGATTCGTTGGTTTTCTACACCAACTCTAACTAAGCTGGCGATGGTGATGATCTGAAGTCTACTTTTGACTATGTGTTTTTATATAGCACTGGACCTTTGGCTTAGTCATGCAAGAATCATAAGGTAGTCTCATTGTCGACTACAAAAGAAAAATATTGTGGCGTCGCTCAAGAAGGTATTGAAGATGTTTGGATTCGCCAAATTTTGTGAGAACTTGTCCTTCTTATTCAGACCTCAACTAAAATCTACTATGATGAACAAAGTGCCATACAGGTTGCTAACAAGCATGCTACCAATAATAATATGAAACATGTTGAGCACCATGCTCACTACTTGAGACAGTTGGCTCATGAGAATGTTGTCTCTCTTAAATATAGAATAACTAATGATCAAGTTGTTGATACATTCATGAAACATTTATCCAAAGCCATATTTATCAAGCTCCACACGATTCTAGAGCATTAGGAAGATAAAATTATGGGGGGTGTTCTAGTGATGTAATTTCACCTCCTAAAACTTCATAGCTATGTGTTGATGGGAGGGTGTTGGAACATAAATCCTTGATGGTTCATCACAAATATCCTTGATTTAGTTGGTTGAGAGGTATGGTGATCAACCAACACACCAACTAGTCGATCGAGTAGTTGACATGTGGATCAGTCAGATAATCGACTAGTACTTGAAGATATTTGGGCGGTAGATTGATGAGCCTATAAATCAACTACGAGTTGGACGCATAGGCAGTCGGGTCGAGTCCTGTCAAACCGACTTGATAAAGAGGATTTTACGGAGCCAACTCTAACTATCGATGATTACATTTGGACAATATATTCTTGATTTTATGGAAGTTGGTTAGATCTTGATACTGTAAAAAATACCCCTTGGATCATTATCAACAATGTCAATTGAGATTTTTCAATAGAACATGTGGATCAAGATGTGCAATATGCATTGTGATGTTTTTATCAGAGTGTGCTTTTCTTAAGTGTTGTAATGGTGTCTTTAGACGCCACCCTTTTTTTCTTTCAAAATTTCCCCCCTCTTCGATTATCTTCAGTATTGTGTTCTCCATTTCATGTCCTGTTCCACCTTATTTACCAACATAGGATGTAGTTTCTAAGGTGGATCTACTAGAGTCTACTCAATTTGGATTAGGCGATAGCCTTGAATTATCCTTATAGGAAGTGTGCCCTTCCCCAACTTCCCTTATATACCTTGACCTTTTCGACTATCATAATTCTTACCAATGGGATTTAAAACATGTTGGATAGAGACATGTGTAGAATCCAATTCCTTCTCTAGGAATTGACCTACTGATAGAGAGGCCTCCCTCTTGACATTAGGAATAATATTTGAGACATAATTATTATGAGTCATACCTTTTCCACTATCACCTAGATGCTTATCTAGAGAGAACACTTCCTTTGACTCCATGTGAAGCCTTGTAATCCCATGACATATAGAATATTGAGCCTCTGTATCACCATCAAACTTCAAATTTTAAACTCTGATATATTATTCTTAGGAAGATAAAGGAAGGGTTGGGGTATCATCTTCCTTCTTCTTGACCCATGCCTTTTTCTAGACATTCCAATTGGGCCTATTAACTAAGAAATCCTTTCAAAGGTGGCTAACCTCATGACACTTTGAGCATCAAAACATGACCTTCAAATAATCCAACCTCTGAAACAAGACCGAATCCCCTATAATGATTTTATTTTCAATTTGTATAAATTTCCTGACATCCACTTCAATAAAAACCGTAGTGTGTTTTTGTCTATCAACCCCCATATCTTGTCCTCCAAAGAAATGAATATACCCACTTGACTTCCAACAAAAATTGAGATCTCCTCACACCAATATTCCAAAAGAAGACCTAGCATTAACACCCAAGTATGTTGCAAGTTCATTGGTTCCCGTCATGGATAAAATATCAGATTTCATTGGATTATGAATGGACTAGATGGCCTCCAAAGCCAGTGTTGTTTGAGGATAAGTGCTACATATTCCTCATTTATAAACTCAAAACAGATCCAACCTCACAAAATAAGGTGAAATTGAGTGAGATAACCCAAATCCCATCATCATCCCACATCAATCTACTAGCCTAGGGATTCCCTTTTAACCATCTTAGTAGAAAATCTTTCAAAAAAATCCAACTTGATTAAGTTTTCCACCTTTTCCATTCCCACATCCAAGCCCAACACCATATTGAACCTTTATTTCCTAGGTCTTATGAATATTTTTGAATGCTTGGATATTTCCAACCCTTGTTCCTCCATTGAATTAGCAGTAGTAATTACTGATTTATTTTCCTGAGGAATGGACCCGATACCATTGAGGCTTGAAGCTTCCCAAGAGCATCTAGATTAGGATGGCACCGAATCACTCTAATAAAAAATGTGTGAAATTGGATGGGATTCAAGCTTTGGGATAATAACTATGTTTGAGGAGAAATCCATCCTAGAGGAGGGATTTCCATTCGACACAACAGATCCGTTATCAACTTGTGAGTCTAGATATAGTTGGGCTTCATTAATGGCACAAGTTGTCATCTAGATCTCCACCATCTCATCCAATGTCTGGAATATATTTAATAAAGAGGAGATGTCATTTTCATAGTATATCTAATCTACATAATCTACTTAAGGTTGAAAATGAAATATTTTATTTATGGTTGATATTGAATTATTTTGTAAATTCTAGGTGGTGCCAACTCTATGTTAAGCACTAAATGAATTACACATGTCCCACATACTTGAATGTAGAAAGAGCTTATCTATGGAATAATTTGTTTTTTATTTACAATTACTTTATGCACACAAACACAAACACATATATAATGAAAAATATGATATAGGTGCTCATATACCACTTGGAGATCAAATATCCTTTTTAGAGGGTCTGTTTGGTGTTTTGAGGCCATATTCATGGACCAAATACTTAAATTATTAATATATGACTTGGGGTCCTTTGTTTCATCTCCTTACCCTTGTCAAGACTTAGATACCCATCCTTGGTGCAAAAAATATTCTAACAACACTCATAACCTAACTTGAGGCCAAATATCTTGTCTAAAGGGCCTCTGTAGTGGTTCAAGTACTCATACATAGTTTATGATCCCCAAAATATTCATTTAAATCCTAACACTTTTTATATTCTATCATCAACATGGTCAACATATTGAGACCAATCCATTGTGTCTAAGACTTTATTATGGTTCCCAAATCTCCTTTAGAGGCCAAATATTATGAACTCTACAAGACTAATTTTGATCATATAACCCTTTTTTTCATCATTGACCATGGTTAATGCCCAACTTCCCATGCCAAGTACAAAAAAATCTATTAATGATGCATATGTCCCATCGATAGGCCAATTATTTGGGTATGCATGGTATTTTGAGGCCTATTTTATGGACTTGAGCCTTAGAAGTTTCATTTTGTAGAAAAGGTATAAAATCTATATATTTTGTGCAAAACATTTGAATGGTACCCATATCCCACTCAAGGAAAAATATGTTCTCTAGATGGTTTTTTGGTGGTTTGAGAAATATTCATGTCCCATAAGACCTATCATATTAATTCAGGGATTGAGGACCATATTCTCATCCCCCAACCATGATTGAGGCATTGAGACCTGTTGGCATAGGGGAGGACCTAGGGTTCATCTCTAACAGCCCACCAACAAGCCCTAAATACTATCCCTTTCAGCAACACTTGCAAAGCAGATGCAGTCTAACCTGAAGTAGTGATAGGGGATTGCAGGACACAGGTGTATACAACTAGAGGAAATGCAAGGTGGATCCAGGGAAAATCACACACACAGATATATTCATTCTTTACCGAATTAATCCTATTTCACACAGTATATCTCAGATCTAACAAAACAACACTATAACAACATATCAAATGACAGAGATAATCAACAACAATCACACATAACGCCAAGATATACGTGGTTCACCCTCTCTCTAGGGATATGTCCAAATAACTTCTCTTTATAATATATTAGATGAAAGTATACAGTTCTATATGCACTCTTAGCTTGCATATATGTCTTTCTTTCTCTTCTTCTGTCCCCTCTCTATGCACCCAGCTGTAGGGTTGATCTTCACACCCAGCTGAAGATCTTACAACACAGACTTCTCCCAAAACACAATACTTTGATCTCAACAATAACAACAATAACTCATCATAACATAAAAGAATCCATCCCAGGTCCTCTTCACCTTTATTTATACATTACAATGACTCTCGGACAACCCTAGGCTGAAACCTAGGTGTCAAAACCCTAAATACCAAAACCCTAGGTGTCTAAAACCCTAGGTCAACTTGACCTGCATTTTCCAGGCTTCACCATCCTGTCCTTCCTTCTTTCCCACAAGGTGCTACAAAGAATCTATTGGTGACTTTTTCCTCTTGCTGATTTGTCCACGATCCATCTTCCTTGTTGATCTGTCTTCCTCGATCTCCCCATCCAAGGGCTTGCTTTCTCTTACTTCACTTCATCTTTTCTTCTCTTTTGGCCACTTCAATCTAATCTCAGTCAACTTGTCTTCTACATAGTTATCACTTCACGCTTCTTCCTTAACCTTCACTTTCTTCCATGACCAAGGGCCAATAGGCCCCCAACACTCACATGTGACTCGTCTCGAGGCACTTCCGGTCCGAACCTTCTATTTTTCTTCATCTTCAGGCTACGTGAGGCAGCCTGTTCTTTCTTCTTTGTCCCTCCCTTCCTTGTGCATACTGTCTTTTCTGTGTCTGGTACCCAGTTTCAATTGCACCTGGTACCTATAACCTTCTTCTTATGCCTTTATTAAGAGCTGTGAGAAAATTGGTTGTCATAGTACAATTTCAATCGGCTCCCATCAACTAAACCTTCCTTCCACTCTCCATTCAGTGTCTTCAACTACGCAACTCCTCCTTTTGTAACATAGATGACCTCAAATGGCCCAAGCCAATGTGTTCTGAACTTACCTCGATGCTTCATGAATTTTTTGTCATATACCAATACCAAATCTCCTTGTTTAAGGGCTCTCTTCTTGATATGTCTGTCATGGTAGGCCTTTTCGTGTTCCTTTTGTACCTGCTGATGAAATCCTGCAATAAATCGGTCTTCTTCTAGTTCTACCAACTACGCAATCATTTCTTGAACAACGCCAGTGTCATCCATATCTATGAATGCTACAATTTTGAGACTAGGAACCAAGTATTACATAGGGACAATTGCTTCTAAACCATAAGCTAACTTAAAGGGAGTCTACATTATCAAGTTCTTGCAAGTAGTTCTATAGGCCCATAGTATTGTTGGTACTCTCAAATCCCAATCATCCCTATTCACACTACAAATATTCGTCAGCATTGTCTCCAAGATCTTGTTGAAAGATTTGACCATCCCATTCTCTTGTGGATGGTAGGGAGTACTATTCTGATGGTGGACTTCAAATTCCTGAGTCAAAGCTTTGATAGTCTTATTAATAAAGTGTGTACCTTGTGTTGAATCATGTTGTCATTGATGCCAATGGTTTGATTACTTGGGAGATTGTTGAATCATATGTCATTGATGTAAATGGTTTGGTTTGATTGATGTCATTGATTGATGTCAAGTAATTGATTAATATGATGCCCTTGATGAGAATGTTATATGTCCAAGTGGAAACCAATCGATGCAAAGATGAATCATTATTGTCTTATCATGGTTGATAAGTTGCACAAATATATGAACTCCAAAGTGGTCCCCTTATGGTGAAATCCCTCATGGGAAGACGCTTTATGGAATGAGTTATCCTAAAAGAATGGTTGGAGGACCCAAGATTGCATGTGGAATAATGAGATGAATATCAATGAAGTTGTTGGTGAAACTATCCTAGATGGATAGTTCCTGTCATGCCATTTCCGGTGGTATGTGGAATGTCACATAACTCCTCACGGTTTGAGAGTTATGGCCTTACGAAGTTGGAGGACCCCCATATGAAGGCTTGAAGCCCCCAAGGTCAAAGAAGTAAAAGTGCTTG
>JASDQU010097039.1:0-13589 GCA_032191745.1 Picea mariana | reverse complement strand
AATGGAGGGGGGGGGGTCTGGAATCAAAGGAGAATCTCTCCGATGGCTATAGTTCAAGCACTCAGATCAACGACGCACAAGCAGCATGGGCATCCTCTATCATTCTGCAGTTAACCAAGGTGGGCCCCTTCCCTGTCATGTCATCTTTTGTGCCATCTGTTCTCTTCCTAACCAAGCGATGAGACTTGCGCCATTATGCCCTTCCCTCATCCTCTGACATCTATTACTCTCCCCTTTTCTGGTTTTCATGGTACCTTTCCCACCTCACCCTCCATCCATCGCCTGCCATGTGTCCCACCTCTTTCCACGTCAGTCTCCCACCGCAAGTGCACCCATTATGTCTTATATATTGCTCCTTCCACTTATCGTCTTTCGCCACATGTCTTCCCCTGCCACCTCTCTTACACCTCATCACTTCTTATTTTCCCCTCGTGGTTTTGGCCCCATCACTCCGTTTCTATGCCCCACCTTTCACACTGGCCTCCACGTCTATGCACCATATTGCTCAGCTAATCCAGGTGGTAGCGCAAAAGGGTCTTCCACGTCGCAGAAGTGCCGACTTGTCCGGGCCATCCTCAATCCCAATGAAGTAGTTATTGAAGCAGTTATTGAAGTGGTTAGTGGTGGTTAGACATCGCCTCCACCATAATGGGAAAGCCTGGCAATGAATTAAGGCACGTTGATTCACTGCTAGAACTGTCAGGAGATTGATTGCGTCTGCCATAAGTTGCATGACCATTCAAAAACTACAAATGTTGACTGTCAGAAGCCATGCAGACGCAAAGATTTCAATGCATGTCTCGGTTCCACCGATGTTGTTGTTCTGAATATATGAAGGTGTTTTCACCATTTTTGTATCTATCGATGGTAGATCTAAGCTCCCAACTGTAAAGTCTCAGCAAACATTCTAGTTCTCTAGGTTGTGTATCTATGTTTGAGATTTCTTGTTTTATGACAAACAGTTCTTCTTTATCCATCTATGTTTTCATATCGTATCAGAGAGTTCATGATCAAATGCTTCGCATGAGTTATCACAGTTATGTTATGATAAATGATTTGTTGTTGCATTACTGTTTTCTCTGGTTTCCTGCATTTGAGTGTAAGAAGATCTTGCCTCTTGATGCTTCCTCTCATAGTCTATTAGAAAACCTGTTGTTTATGACAGTCCTATGCACTTTTCTCAAACAAGTCTTCCCCCTACTCACCCTTATTACAACTCGTTGTTTGAATTTTATCTAAGACCTCACTCGCCCATGCATGCCTGGCCTAGTTTCTAAGTTGAGACGATATTGTTTCGATTTTGCTTCCATTGATCACCCCTTATAAACGAATCGTGACATTAAACTGATGGGTGTCAGGCTCTGCTCCTGCAAGCAATCCAGGAGTGACTTCTGACGCTAACATTTCTAGCGCCGTTGCCAGGGACAAAGTTGGATATTTTCCCCAGATTTGAATGACAAAGATCAACTGATTCTGAAGGTGCATCAGATATAATAACTTGAAGATTACTACTGTGCACCTGACGACTCCATTGTGACGACTCCGCTGGGGAGAACCTGCTCTATCAATTGTGGCTTCGAGAGGTAGATACACGAGGTCTAATCCACACTTGCCTTTAGCTACACCAGAAGATGATTCAGAAGCGGTGCGCAGAAAGGGAAAGAGCTCTGCAAAAGAAGTTTCCATCGCCGAAACAGGTAATATGATAGCCCCTTCTGTGAGAACTCCATTTTATTATTCTCAGCTTCCTAGTCTTCCTTCCTCTGAAGTTTCTCGTTTTCTGAATTTTGGGAGTGTTCCTGCTGAGTTTTCTCCTCCTGGTCTGGTATCAGGAAGAGATATCCTTGTCACTCCCCCCTCCCTGGAAGTTGTGCCTCAATACAGACCTCAAGCCTTTGAAGGTTTCACCACCCCTCCTTTTATTGCTACTACTGCACAGAGAGAATCATCTGCACATTCAGGTCCCTTGGCTCTCTCTCTATTTTCTCTGTTGTCTCCTCCAAGAACCTCTTTTCCGACATCTCCCGTCCAAACTCCTTCTCCTCCGAGTTCTCCCACACCTGTTTTTCCCATGGCCGGTGCTAATCCCCCTCTGAATAGAATGGATTCCATATTTGTTGCTAGATATGCTCCTTTAAGCCTACCCCATCCTATGAATCCCCTCTCTGCTGGAGACTACTTGAAATACATGCCCAAGTTCACTGGGGAAGGAGACATAACTGCTGAAGAGCACCTAGCTGCCTTTTACAGTTACGTAGACAATCTGAATATTGAGAATGAAGATGTCTGGATGAGAGTCTTTGTCCAGAGCTTATATGGAGAGGTAAGGAAATGGTTCAGAGGATTGGCCCCTGGATCTATTGCTGGCATTGAAGCCTTGGATAACGTTTTTCTGAGGCAGTAGGGAGACAGAAAAGATTTCATGTATTACATGACAGATTTTGGGTCTCTGAGGAAAATGGAAGGAGATTCTGTCTCTGACTTCTCTAAAAGATTTAATAATATGTACAATAAGATCCCTGCAGAGATAAAGCCCTCATAAGCCTCTGCCCAAATTTCATATCCTGGTGCATTTGATCCTGATTTCTGCCTACTATTGAGAGAAAGAAGAGCTACCTCCTTAGATTAGATGCAATATGATACCATAGAAGTGGAATCCAACATATTAGTAGCCGACAGACTGAGGAACAAATCTGACGCAGACAGAAGAAAGGGAAGATCCGAAGCCTCAACTTCTGGCCCATCGTTGCCCCACCCTCAAGTGAATGAACTGACCGAGATGATGAAGTTTATGACCAAAGAGGTGGAGAGATTGAAGGTGGAAAGGAAACAAATGTATAAGGGTCCTTAGAACACTGAAAATAAAGGAGGTTTCAGGAGGCCAAATAATAATATTTCTCCCCCAACTATGCACACAGAAAGGGGAAGAGACAGAGAAGACCAGAGAATTCAGGCCCCTTTTCAGAACAATTTGGTGGCTGATGAGGAGGGAAGAGAAATAGATGAGCTTGATCCTGAAATCCACTGCCTAGAAGATACTCCTCCTTTTCCTCATCTCACTCAGACTTCTTATGAAGAGTCTCTCATGGATAGTCAGCTAAATGAATTGAGCAAGGGAGACAAAGCTAGCGGCGGTCGAGACAGGTACAACCTGAGGTCCGAAAAAAAGGAAACAACACCTGATGTTCCTGAGCAATCCACTAGAACAAAGAAACATGCTAATGAAGTAGAAGACACTCACAGAGGTAAGAAGGCTCAACCTCTCTCTCCCATTGTCCATAATCATGTTCCTGAAATAAGAGAAATCCTAAAGCCTATATCTTCTTTCAATTTCAAACATGAGATCCAAAGGATCAGAATTCCTGTGCTGCTCACTGAGTTAATTAAACATGGGGAATTTAAAAAATGCTTCTCCGAGCTGTTGAAATCTGAAGCCTCATACCCTCTCACAGACTCCATAAACCTCCAAGATGAAAAGCCTACAGTTGTCCTAGGTCCCATGGTAGAAGATAGAGATGATTCATCCCCTCCCTTCTACACTTCCCTGAACATACATGATAAAGTGATACATAATTACCTTATGGATTCAAGGGCCTCTCACAACCTCATGCCCAAAACTGTCATGGAAGAGTTGGGACTAGAAGTCACCTGAGCCTATCATGACCTCTATTCTTTTGACTCTAGGAGGGTGCAATATTTGGGAGTCATCAAGGACCTGGTAGTTTCTCTGTTTCAGCTGCCCATGAAGAGTATGGTCATGGATATTGTGGTAGCTGATGTTCCCCCCAAGTTTGGCATGCTGTTGTCAAGGTCTTGGATTAAGAGACTTGGAGGAAGGTTACAGATGGATCTCACATATGCCACCATTCCAGTCTTCAGAGGGGAACATAGAAGACTATATAAGGAAGCCCAGCTGGCCTACATAATCAGTGATGAAGCCAACCCTACCAACCATCCCATCTATGCCTTGGACACTGATTTAGGCTCCAGTTTACTGCAACTCACCCACACCCCTGAGGCTCCTTTACAGATCAGACAACAACCCATTCTTAATCAGAAGACACCCCCTCCAACCACCTATGTTTGGAAGATGTTCTTTGATGGAGCTTCCTTCAGTATAGGTGCAGGTGCCGAAGTGGTATTCATATCACCCTGCCGTGAGACCACATCTCTGTCATATAAGATGGAGTTTGACACCACCAACAACATGGCAGAGTATGAAGCTCTAGTTCTGGGATTAAGAGCTGCCAAGGAAATGGGAATCAAGGAGATGATGGTGTTTGGAGATGCAGATTTGATCATCCAGCAGGTAAAAAACGTTTATCAGGCTAAGAATCCTCGGCTCATAAATTACAGAAATGAGGTATGGGACCTAGTTGATAATTTCTTCCTGGATTTTAATATTTCTTACATTTCAAGGGAGGAAAATTCTTCAGTTGACTTTTTAGCTATCACAGCTAGCTTGCTTGAAGTTCCCACACTGCCCACTGTCGGATCCGATGTTGAAATAAAATATAGGCCCTCTGTACCAGACAATGTCAAACACTGGAAGGTGTTTGAAGATGATCAGGAAATCGAGAAATTTCTCCAGTCCATTGATGACTTTTCTACATTGTACATAGATGAGAATCCTGACATGGAAGGTGACCATCACCATGGGGAGTTTTTAAATAAAATTTCTGATCACCAGATCATTCAGCTACCGAGCAATTACATTCCAAAAGGACTAATCCCATTATAAAGATTATTCGATGGAAATGATGTAGCAGTGAAGGGTAAAGTTTCAGGTGATGATGATGACACAGCTAAGTGCAACATAGGCACGCTGGAGGAGCCCAAGTTTGTCAAGCTGTCAAGGAGTTTGACCGAGGAGCAGAGAGTTGAATACACTAAGTTGTTGAAGGAGTTTGCTGATGTGTTTTCATGGACCTACGAAGACCTCAAGACTTATGACACATCATTCATTGAGCACAAGATCCCACTGAAAGAGGAGGCTAAGCCATTCAAGTAGAAGATGAGACAAATAAATCCCATGTTGCTACCTGTCATGGAGAAAGAGGGAAATAATTTGTTGGATGCCCAAATCATTGTCCCCTTGAGATATTCTAAGTGGGTAGCCAATTTGGTCCCGGTGAGAAAGAAAAGTGGGGAAATCAGACTCTGCATCGATTTCAGGAACCTGAATAGAAGTTCCAAGAAGGACAATTATCCCCTGTCCAACATGGAACACATATTATAGAGGGTCACCGGCGCATCTAGGATATCCATGATTGATGGTTTCTCTGGATACAATCAGATTTCAGTCATGCTTGAGGATAGAGAAAAAACAGCCTTCACCACTCCTTGGGGCACATTCATGTACGCCAAAATGCCTTTTGGGCTGATGAATGCAAGAGCAACATTTTAGCGGGCCATTAACATAGCCTTTATCGGGGAGAAGGACCAGTTTGTGGTAATATATCTGGATGACATCACAGTCTTCTCCAAGACCGATAAAGAGCACCGCTGCCACTTGAAAAGAGTTTTCCTGAAGTGTAGGAGGTATGGCCTATATTTAAACCCCAAGAAATCATTGTTTTCTATGTAGGAGGGGAACCTGTTAGGTCACATAGTGTCAGCAGAGGGAGTAAGGATTGACCCGAGTAGGGTAGAAGCAATTCAAACCCTATCACTTCCCAGGTCTAAGAAGGAGGTCCAGGCCTTTTTGGGGAAGGTTAACTTTCTGAGGAGATTCGTCTCAAACTTTTCCAAGATGGTGAAACACATCACAACCATGCTCAGGAAGGGCAATGAAGTGAAATGGACTGCTGAACCCAGGGAATCTTTTTCCCAAATAAAGAGAGCGTTGACTGAGGCACCTGTGCTAATCAGTCCCGATTATTCTAAAGATTTCCTGATTTTCTCGTTTTCCTCTGGTGACTCGGTAGCAGCAGTCTTGTTGCAGAAAAATGATCAAGGGTGAGAGAAACCTATTAATTTCTACAGCAAGGCGTTGAGAGATGCTGAACTCCGGTATGAGATCATGGAGAAGCAGGCCTATGCATTGGTGAAAGCTCTCAAAGCTTTCAGGATCTATGTCTTGCACTCAAAAATCACTGCATATGTCCCTTCAACCTCTGTGAAGGACATTCTTGTATAGCCTGACATAGACGGGAGAAGGGGTAAATGGATCACCAAAATCCTAGAGTTTGATCTAGAGATCAAGCCCACCAAGTTGATAAAGGGGCAAGGTTTGGCCAAGCTGCTGGTTGAATCCAATTGCAAGGCTTTGGGGATTAACTTCATCAATGAGCAAGTTGAGTCATCTGGCAGGAATTCTCAAACCATCATACCATTAGCAGCGTGTCCTTGGTACAAGGATATCTTGTATTTTCTATAAGAATTAAAGCCCCCTGATGGATTGGGAAAAAGTAGGGCCAGAACTTTAAAGCTCAAAGCAGTCAGATATTATCTCATTGACCAAGCCTTGTATTGGAAAGACCCTTTAGGGATACTATTGAGATTCCTGGACCCGCAGCAAGCCCAAAAGGTGATGTTCAATTTTCATAGCGGTCTCTGCGGAGGTCATCATTTTTGTAATACCACAACCCACAAGATCCTCCGGGCTGGGTATTACTGGCCTACTTTGTTCTCCGATGTCTGTAGAGAAGTCAGAACTTGCATCAAATGCCAGAAGTGCTCAGGTAAACAGTAGCTCAAATCTCTTCCATTAAAGCCTGTAGTGGTTTCGGCACCCTTTCAGCAGTGGGGATTGGATTTCATTGGAGAGATTCATCCTCCCTCAAGTGGCCAGCACAGGTGGATCCTCACTGCCACCGATTATTTCACCAAGTGGATAGAGGCTGTCCCCACCAAGAGAACTTCTCACAAAGTAATCATCAGCCTCTTGGAAGACATCATAGCCAGATTTGGCTTCCCAAGCAGGATTGTCACTGACAATGCTGCCCCCTTCAGGTCTAAGCCTCTGGTTGAGTTCTGTGAACGATTTGGAATTTCATTGGTTCACTCTACTCCATACTACCCTCAAGGAAACGGACTGGCAGAGTCCTCCAATAAAATCCTAATCAAGCTTATCAAAAATCTACTGGAGGACAATAAGAGGGCCTGGGACTTGAAGCTCAAATTTTCTCTTTGGGCTGATCGGGTAACAACAAAGAAATCCCTGGGTATCTCACCTTTCCAACTTGTTTACGGAATAGAGGCCGTTTTCCCCACTCAACTCACCTTATTTGTGGCAAATTTCCTTCAAGACTTTGAAGGAGAACCTAACCATGTGGTCATAAGGACTCACCAGATGGTGGAAGTGCAGCAGATGAGAGAACAGGTCATGGACAGGGCCTACAATCATCAGCAAAAGATCAAACAGGCTTTTGACAGGAAGAGAAGAAAGAAAGAATTCGAGCAGGGTGACTTGGTGCTCAAATGGGACGCATCCAGGCAGGACAGGGGCAAGCACAATAAGTTTGATGCCCTCTGGTTAGGGCCTTTCAAGATCCTTGAAGTATCAAACAACACTTATAGGTTGCAGGATCTGGAAGGCGAAGAATTTTTTAGTGGCCCAGTAAATGGGCATTTCTTGAAAAAATGTTTTTTGTGAGCTGCAGTCGGCTCTTTTTTTTTTTGTAAATATTGTTTTTTGTTTTGTTTTTAGTTTAATAAATGACTCTATAGCCCAACAGCAAGGCACTGAATCTGCAAAAAGTTCTTATAGCATCACAGGGACAACTCTATCCCCCATGGAGCCGAATGTTAGCGATATTTCTTGTTTGGGGGTCAGAATGTAAAGAATGGGTTAAAAAACTCACTTGTCCTAAGTTCGGGATGCAAATGCACCCATGATTAAATGAAAACCAAATCTGGACAGAAAGGACCACAGCGCCCGGATCAACGACACAGATGGGATTCCGGAGCCCCCTCACCTTTCTCCCTTTAAGCGGAGGGGGGGGGGTCCAGAATCTGGGGTGCACCTCTTCAATGGCCAAGATCAAAGCACCTGGATCAACGGTGCGTGAAGCAATTCCAGACCCCCCCTGCCTTTCTACCTTTAAGTGGAGGGGGGGAATCCAGAATCGAAGGAGCATCTCTCTGACAGCTACAGTTCAAATGCCCAGATCAACGATGCACAAGCAGCCTGGGCATCCTCTGTCATTCTGCAGTTAACCAAGGTGGGCCCCTTCCCTGTCATGTCATCTTTTGTGCCATCTGTTCTCTTCCTGACCAAGCGATGAGACTCACACCATTATGCCCTTCCCTCATCCTCCGACATTTGTTACTCTCCCTTTTTCTGGTTCACATGTTACCTTTCCCACCTCACCCTCCATCCATCGCCTTCCATGTGTCTCGCCTCTTTCCACGTCAATCTCCCACCGCAAGTGCACCCATTATGTCTTATATCTTTCTCCTTCCACTTATCATCTTTCACCACATGTCTTCCCCTGCCACCTCTCTTACACCTCATCGCTTCTTATTTTCCCCTCACATTTTTGGCCCCATCACTCCATTGTTGTGCCCCACCTTTCGCGCTGGCCTCCACGTCTATGCACCATATTGCTTAGCTAATCCAGGTGGCAGCGCAAAAGGGTCTTCCACATCGCAGAAGTGCTGAGTTGTCTGGGCCATCCTCAATCCCGATGAAGCAGTTATTGAAGCAGTTATTGAAGCGGTTAGTGGTGGTTAGACATCGCCTCTGCCATAATGGGAAAGCCAGACAATGAATTAAGGTACGTTGATTCGCCGCTGGAACTGTCAGGAGATTGATTGCATCTACCATAAGTTGCACGACCATTAAGAAACTACAAATGTTGACTGTCAGAAGCCATCTAGACGCAAAGCTTTCAATGCATGTCTCGGTTCTGCCACTATTGTTGTTCTGAGTATATGAAGGCGTTTTTGCCATTTTTGTATCTATCAATGGTAGAGCTAAGCTCTCAACTGTAAAGTCTCAGCAAACATTCTAGTTCTCTGGGTTGTGTATCTGTGTTTGAGATTTCTTGTTTTATGACAAACAGTTCTTCTTTCTCCATCTATGTTTTCATCTCGTATCAGAGAGTTCATGATCGAATGCTTCACATGATTTAGCACAATTATGTTATGATAAATGATTTATTGTTGCATTACTATTTTCTCTGGTTTCCTGCATTTGGGTGTAAGAAGATCTTGCCTCTTGATGCTTCCTCTCATAATCTGTTAGAAAACCTGTTGTTTATGACAGTCCTATGCACTTTTCTCAAACAAGTCTTCCCCCTACTCACCCTTATTACAACTTGTTGTTTGGATTTTATCTAAGACCTCACTCACCCATGCATACCTGGCCTAGTTTCTGAGTTGAGATGATATTGTTCCGATTTTGCTTCCATTGATCACCCCTTATAAACAAATCGTGACATTAAACTGATGGGTGTCAGGCTCTGCTCCTGCAAGCAATCCAGGAGTGACTTCTGACGCTAACTGAATGTAAACAAGCTTCGCAATGTACAACAGGGGTAATTAGTTGAGGAAGCATGTGATTGTGTGCTATAACACCACTACTATACACTATCGACCTTTGACTGAGCTTGATACCTGTAAATTCCTTGTTGTATTTTAGACATGGTGGGAGTTTATTCACATAATCGAATGGTTGGTCTGGTTGGGAATAATTCAGATCTTCTTGTTGCAGAAACCTCTCGATCTCAGAGTTTGAATCCTCATGGATCTCAATTGATTTGATCAATCTCACATGAGCTTTGGATCTATTATGCATATTATGAGAAATGAATCGACCAACCTTCTTGTTACAAAACCCTACTTCTTGATTCTTCTGTGACTGCTTGCGAGGGTTTCCAATGTTGGATTTGTTAGTAGGGTCAGTGTTACACATTATTTTGGTCATTATAATGATGATATCACAGACATGTGTTCAGGCTCCCAACATGACTTTTTTCCTGAGAAAAGAAACTTATTTCCTCCTCTATAAATATGCTTTTTAGAAAGGGTCTGCAGGCTGCTCATACTACACAGTGCGGAAATCTATCATTTCCGCAGGCTGCTCTATGGCTGGCCTGTGGGATTTCTGTAGGCTGCTACATAGGTAGGGTGCGGCGGTGTTCCGAAGTTAAGAGAGGAAAGAGGTTTCACGAATTTTATAGAAGGGGAATCTTCTAGAATGTGAGGTGGCGTCCGTATGGTTGTGATCCTAATGGTTTCTCTGATTTGGTGGGATCATTCTCATCCTTTTAACCACTTCACCTTCTCCTATATAATCATGGGATTCTCATGGAAAAGTTTAAGCAAGAAGAAGTAAGATTAAGAAAAGAATTGATGAAATAATAGGTTGAAGACTATGTGAAGAATTCTTCTCTTACTGATGCTTGAGGCCTCCATTTTTCCATCAATCGTTTGTGGATTATCTTCATGCGGATTTCAGAGAAAGTGTATGTGTGTGTTGGAACAAAGGAACACTAAAAGGGAACTTGCGACATCAAGGAAATTCAGTTGTATCCTATAATTTTCATTAATATAATATGGTGGCACATCTCTTTTCGATAAAATGATTAGTGTTTTATTACATGACTCCTTGATCACATGTTTAGGTTTTCAGTGAATTCTACTATTGCTACTTTCACGTTGGTTGGTTTGTGTTGTTATAGATTTGATTCTACAAGACCACTGGAGTGAAGAAGGGACAACAAAGATATAAGGAAGTGATTCATAAAGTATGTTATCTATTCCTCTTTGGATAGTAAACTCAATGATTACAACTTAGGGAAAAAGTCTTGTTCTGTCTCGTTTTGTTATAGATCCAGGTGGATCTAGAGGGATCAACTCATGTCTACATCTATCAATTTACCCAATAACAAAATTGGTGAATCCACTAGGGAACACAACTTGATTGTGATTTTTTGTTGTCCATTTTCTTTTGACCTGTTCTTTTTACTTGATATCAATCTATGAGTCTCTCAGAGACCCATTCACTCTCACTGGGTTTAAAAGTCCACCTAGATGTTTTGCCTGTTTCCCCAAATTTCTTGATTTTTCAAACACATATTTACTACACCTTATAGATAGCCTACAGAAGCCATTCATTTCAGCACCCTTGTGGTTTGTTTCACCGTGGGATTTCTGCACCGTGCATGTTTCTGGCTCGCGGAAATCATTCATTTCTGCACTGTGTTATACTACCCACCAGCGGCGGCATTTGAAATTTTTTTGGGGTTTGAGTTTTGGCCTCTACTGTTGTCCAGTTTTGCTTTAGTCAGCTGGACAAGGATTTTTAATGCCAGTTCTTGAATTCTTCTGATTGTTTTAGCTTGATCTTGATTAGTTTCGAAGATTGAACATCTCTCTTTTGATCTTTTTTCAATCTTTGTTTTTTATTTTTATCGACAAGGATATAATCTCTCGACTTACGTCCGAGTGCTTGCTCGATTAAAGGTCTTGGTTTGGATTTGGATTTGTAGGTTGGTTACATCTTCTAGATTGCCTAATGATCAGAAAAACATTTTCTTATTCATATTTGAAGAGACATTTTCTTCTCCATTTTTATTTTTATCTCCATTGAAAGATTGATTTGGGATTTTGTTGAGTGATTTATTTTCATTGATTTCTTATCCTTTCTTAGTTACATCCTTGTTTTGGTTTTTCGAAAGGAAAAATTAAATTCTTTTTAGTATTTTAAGTGATCATTTATACATAAAATATTAGCATTTGAAACATTGAAAAAGAACGAATAGTGAAATTACATTGTTGATGATTGTTTGGTATATATTCAAAGAAAATAATTATATATTCTAGTTGCATTGTTCTAGAAAAATACTTTCTCCCTACTATAGATAGAATTCATCGAACAAAAGTTTGCATCATTGATTTCTATTTGCACATTATTGGGTCAAAGTCTTACACAACATTGGTTTCATTCCCATCTCCCTCTTGAGTAACAACAACCTTTAATAATATTGTGAAACTCTAAAATTTAACTAGTAACTTTTTATAGGGCTCGTTTACACCAACATTAGCTAGGATAGAGCTTTGGAATAGATAGTGAGACACACTCTCCAAAGCACAAAACACACAATAGTATCTTGTGATAGGGATTTTTCAAATGAATTTGCAACATTTTGTCCTGGGAAGACCTTCTCACACAAGGGTCAAACCTGAGGTCGCATTGAGATTGGCAGAGTTACTCACCTTGCTTTGTTGGTATCGATGTAGAGATTTCACGTATTATGGGGGTCACTTGAAGGTATACCCACAATGATGAGTGTAAGCCTCTCAAGTTGATTTCAGGCTCGATACCCTGCCCTTGCATGTGGATTAGACTGTCGACTGTTTCCCCAGGCATCACTCTTGTTTCTGGTAACATTAGTAGGATATCTTCTTAGGGTCTTACACAAGGTGACCGTGGAGGGGCAAGTCTCCACAATACTTGGAATTGACGATGGCCAGAATCACTCAAGATCCTTGGAGGGTATACCCATGATTATGTGTGGGAGTTTGCACTAGGGTGTAAGTCCATTAAGCAGGTCGTCAACATAACTTTTCCACTCTAGCCCAGCCCCTTCTTGTCTCAACTTCGTGATGTTGGATTTCATCACCAACTAGTGAATTCAGAATAGGAAGGTTTTTGTTTGTTTGGCTTTGATTCCTAGATTCTACTAGCGAGTGGTGTTTGTTAACATAGTTGGCCATTGTTTTTTTTTTTTTTCATAGAATTTTTGGTTCAACCAACATTGACCCTCCACGCCATTCATGTAGAATGCAAGGACTACCTTTGAAAGATCTGGAAGTTTCTCAACCCTTGCCTCCTAACCCACTGGAGGATTCTCCTCAACAGAGTGAGATCCAGGACCATGTACATTCACAACTAGAAAGGACCAATTCTATAGAGAGATTTCAAATTGTTTCTGACCCTCTAGAAGCTTTCCACCTACCTCCTGGATATGAGAGACGTATTCTCTGACTCAATTCATCCAGAGAACTTGTTATTGACACTTCTAGATTAGCTCCCAAAATTGTCGTCAGCCTTAACGAAGATCCTTATTTGACCACTGGCATAGCTCAGACTCTAACTTCTCAAAGGAACCCTCCTACCTCAGAGACAAGAGTTGAAATAGCTACCACTTTTGAACCACTTGAAACCTCTTACACATTTACGATAACTTTAGATCACTTTAACAATACAACATGCTATTATTTCCCCAGTTCAGAATCTTTGTCAGTTGGTTCTAGTTCAACCATCCCTCTTCAATAGGCCCATTCCATGATGGTCCCAAACACTACGATTATTCCCACTAGGAATATGGTGGCTAGCCAAACACCTATTGGCACACCACTTTTACCTAGTCAGATCCCATCACTTCCTCTTAGGTACAATGCATTGAATTCTTCTATTCCTGTTCCTACCCAAGTTCCATCTAGAACTCCTAGAGTCTTCACTCCTCCTAGGCACAATCCTGTTCCTGGTCTTATTTTGACACTTCCTCATCCCCCCAGAGGGTCTTATCCACCTTTCACTAGTGGACCCGACCCTAGTGGTATTACTTAGTCTTTCACACCTAATTATCAGATTCTTGTTGGTAGAAAATTTAATATTGGGGGCCAATTTCAACCCT
>JASDQU010097038.1:3068-15347 GCA_032191745.1 Picea mariana | reverse complement strand
CCTATTACAGATGTGAATATATTAGCCCTTATTTTCCGTCTTCTATACTTAACCAAATTCATGTTTCTCCTTTCTCTGTACTTTATCTTTCTTTTCACTTAGTCGTTTTTCCAAAAATGTCTAGCTGCATGGGTTGGCGGACTTGCGGGTTCACATTTGCACTCGTGCTTTTATATCGCAACTCTGACCGACCGCATCCCCATTCCATACCCAACCACTTCTCCAACCGTAGATTCTTGGGTAGGCGGGCTCTAGATTGCACTTTTATTGTTTCATGACCTGCAAACAGTACCCTGACTTCCGCAATATACAAATTTACAACCGGACTCACATCATACCATCTTCCCTATTATAGTCTACCCATCATGCCCTTTTCCATGGTACACATTCTGCACTGAAAACTTCTGAGACATACAATTTGACCCTCGGGTCCTCACGTCTCCTGTGAAACTATTGTCACCCCATTTTGAAGCCCATCCGTTTACTTTCCATACTTCGTCATTTCTTCGAATTTCTTTCACGGATCGTCGAGTTGGTGGGTTCAAGAAATATCCAATTCCTATCTTTGTTTCCTGTGCCCACGCCCTTTTCAATTATAAATTAGCAAGTATATATAAGACCTTATTTCTAAGTATGCAATTAGCAAGCATTAATGCTAAAATAGGATTTGAGGAGATCTCCCATTAATATGCATAAAACCAAAATTTTCGGATGGTTATATTATCCCTCTCGAGTGTTAATTTCAAACATCATGGAATGTCATTTGCGCATCGTCAGGTTGGTCCATTCACGAAATATTCGATCTTCAATTCTGAAAACGAGTCCAATTAACCATTTCCCTATTCCATACTTAGTCACTTTCCCAGAATTCCGCAAATATACAAATCGACTGCTAAACTGCCCCATCATTCTCTCTTTCGTTTTACACATTTTGCAGTAAAAAATTACGATACATAAAATTTGACCGTTGGAAACTCACTTCTCCTGAGTATCCCCCTAACCCTATTTTGAATCTCGTCTGACCGCTTTTCAGACCTTGCCATTCCTTCCTTTCTCTTCCCTGTCTCCGTGACCTTCGCACTTGTCTATAATAAAAAAATGTTATAATATATATATATATATATATATATATATATATATATATATATATATATCTTGTTCTAAATATGCAATTAGTGACCTTTAATTCTAACAGCTCATCATGCATGAACCGTATAGATTGTCATTGATGAGCGAAAGGCTTGAGGAGATCTCCTATTAATATGCATTAAACCAATATTTGCGGAGGGTTATATTATTTCTTCCGAGTGTTAATTTCAAAATCATGAAATGTTGTTCGCACGTTGTCGGGTTGGCACGTTCATGAAGCCTCCAATCCTTAATTTCTCTTCGTTGTACCCACCACCTTTGCACTTCTAAATATGCAATAAGTAAGCTTTACTGCTAACAATTTATCATGCAACACCCATAGAGATTGACATTAATGAGCGAAAGGCTCGAGGAGCTTTCCCATTCATAAGCATTGAACCAACATTTGCGGAGAGTTATATTATTGCCTCCAATTGTTCATTTCAACCATGGTCTAGAGAAAACGAACGTTCTCATCAACCTATGGCATCAGCTCGACATCAGTTCTGTGGAGATACAGTGAACATATTCCGGCACGAGGACCAGAACTTCCAGTGGTCCATGGCATATTCTTATTACTCATCCCCTGTCACCCAGAACAAAGTAATTTGGACCTCTAGGATTGCTCGTGCAGGATATGTCCCTGAAGTTTTTGACTGTAAGGAGCTGGTCTCTTGGTGCGTCGATAAATTTATTTCAGACCAAAGAATTATTCCACTGCGGGGCCGCTCTTCTATTTCTTTGTCACCTCAGGTCTTCTACTAGATTTTACGATTGTCGAAGCCAACATTGACGTTCAAAGGAGAAGATTGCAAGCAGTTTCTAAGAAAGCATAATAACGGGTTGGACCTCTTGCATGAGTTCTTGGAAGACCCAATGGTAGTTTCTGAAGATATCATAAGCTTCCAGGTTAGTTCATTTAGAAATCCATTTCGGGAAATTGCCTGGTTGTTTACAAGAATAACAGGACAAGAGTCCACAACAACTATTTCTCGGATGACTCTTTATATTTTGTATTTCACAATCAAGGAACAAGCCATTTTTTATTGGGGCAAGCTAATTTCCCATGAAATCTGTTCCCAATTGTCAAGATTCAAAAAGGAGAAGAAATTTTATATGTCATCCTACTTAGTTTTTGCGATAGCACATTGCCACCAGTTTCAAAAACTGTCTCTCTCCAAGAAGGTCAACTGGGAATTCAACCCAGTAACATTCTGGTACCAGACCTTATGGAAGCACAAGGCCTCCCACTGTTTTTATGAGGTTTTTAATGGGTTTGTGCCTATTTTCAACGTTTTGTTATTAGGAGAAGATGCTCCCCGCATATCTGACTAGACAACTAGGATTTTGGATAGGAAGGGGGCACTTGAACATATGAATACTTACACTGTGATAAGGATTTTTGGCTCCAGGGAAAAACCTTCTCTCCTTCCATGTCACATTACAGACATAATGTTTGTTACAGAAGTAGCAAGGCAATACAACAACTGGTTGCATCTATTCCAAGAGAAGAGAAAAAAATAGTCCATTCCTCTGCCTTGGAAAGTCGAGGACTTCGTGTTGAAGAACGTTAACAAAATTGATGAATTCACCGCCCATTTTAGCAACTTGAACCTAAGATATGCTGAAATCCTAAGAGGGTTCAACCCTAATAATTTTGTTTTACAACATTTACAAACACTTGGCTTCAAAAATTCTTTTTTCAAAAAACACCTGCCCGAAAACAGAGACACTGATGACAACACTCCTGTTTCTGATGTCGATGACCTAGAAACACTGCAAAGCACCACTGAATTGTACAAGCAACAGGGAAAAGGCCCCAGTGATAAGAGTGTTCAATCGGCGGATAACACTCCCAATAGTACGACATCTCAGAGCATCGCTCCAACGACCCACCATAGAAATAGAGAAACTCATATTTCTTCAAACGAAGGAGGAGATAACAACCCTCCTCACCCTAAAATTGATAGTTTTCACAAGCTTCCAGTTGACAAGAAGAGAATTTTTTTTTGGGGATGGGTGAAACAACCCAAAATTCAGAGTGAGAGCATGGAACTTGAGCCTGATCTGGATAGCGTATTCCGCCACCTTGATCAGCCCGGAGACACGATCTAGCATAGTCGTCCAATGGACATATCTGATACCGAAAATTTCAACGAAGATGAATCCTTCGTGTTCTAGAGCGTTGTTTTTGACAACGAGTCCAAAAAATTAGTTATTGAAAAAAGAGATGTAAAAAATAAGAAAGGAAAATCTCGTTCAGAGGTTAATCTTGCGAAAATGTGGCCGTCCCAAATCTGTCGACTTCACATAGTGACCACAGATGCTCTTGATGATTCCATTGGAGGCATTGAGGCCGAGAATGCCAGACTGAAGGGTTGGGTCAAGGAATTGGAAGAAGCTTTGATTCTTATGCCATTGCTTGCCAATCCTTTGGCAATAACCATGTCTACCACCCCTGCAGCCAAGTTAAAAGGATCCTCCAGCCTCCTCGCATTGTATAGAGGATGTGTGGAGAATAATATCAAGAAAATAATGGAACTGATTACTGAGGCATGGGAAACATCACAAACCATGACTTCCCTTGGAACGAGGGAACATAATTTGCTCGAACATTTGCAGGTAGATTTAAAAGATGAAGAACATTTCTATTTGGACAGGGTCCTTCCTTTTGGCACCATTGTCAACAACATGACATAAACAAGAACAAAACAACAAGATATCCCATCCAAAAACCAGATCGGTCAATTAAATGCATGCTAGAAAGAAAAAGGGAAGAACATGCATCTCATTGTCCAGACATGTGAACAAGCCATATCAAAGAAAGAAAAAGTATTCACAAAGATGACCAGAATAGACTTAGTCGGAAGGACCAATGACTTCAAATACCCTAACTTAATCGTCAACTCCTTGCCCTTAACTAAGCAAGCCTTCGATAAATAGGTTGATATTTTTAAGGCGCTGTATTTGGAAANACAACATCCTTGAATATGGTCAAGATGACGTCGACAACTGGCTAGTCGACTATTCGGTATAGAATGAAGAAATTGATCATGCTTTGCGTAATCTTTCTATCGACTTCAAGGACTTAGAAAATGAACTTTTCAACATAAAAATATAGAATGAGATCAACGCCACCCCAATGAGAAGCTACATTGAAGAATGACTCGGAAGGGAATTGAAGCAGGTCGTCGATGAAAGGCAACAGGCAGTTGCCACGATTCTAGTAGCCATCGACGACATCAATGAAAAGGCATCAGGAAGAAAATAACAAAAGGGGTCATATGTACCATCACTGTAAGTATATACTGATCACATCTTGTTTTGTTTATCAACCCAATTATTCCATTTTTTTAAATAGAAATGTCTAGCCAAAGACTGATACCTTTCAGTTTATTCTTTTTAGGTATTACACTCTACCGTTGCCCACTTCTTCTCTCTACAATCCTATTTCTTGTACATATTTCTCTTATGGTCCACGGGAGCCCCAATCCCAGTCTATATGACAAGCACATTTAAATTTCCAGGAATATGTAACATACAACATTATTTTTTGATATATTTCAAATAGAATTGTTTTTTATCTCCTTTTATATTTATGTCCTCATAAATTTTTATCTTCCACTATGCTTATGGTCCGTGGGAGCCCCAATCCCAGTCTATATGACAAATGCATTTAAATTTCCAAGAATATGTAACTTTTTTGAGATATTTCAAATTAAACTATTTTTTATCTCTGTTTATATTTATGTCGTCATAAATTTTTATCTTCCACTATGCTGAATGTCAATAAATTGTATTTATTTAATCTGAATATAACATTTTTTGTCCTGCCACATATACAGACAAAATACAATTTTTTTTTCAACATAGCAAAATAGATTATATACTTTCAAAAAATAAATGGGACTCTAGAGGCCACGTATCATTTACTTCATGGATAGCACCTGTGCTTCATGCTGCTTGCCACATCTCTGCTGCAATTTCCATCTGCCTCTGCAACTTTTCCCCATCCCTGTGCATTTATTCCCAATTCACCCTGGCAGAGACTATGCTTCCACACAACACTTGTTTATCTATAGATCTCATAATATTAATTATGTGTTCACTCTTATTTATCTATAGATCTCATAATATTACTTGATTTACATGCAATCAACTTTATCACAAAATAACACACTTTTATGCATATCATTTTACTTTTAAATCATACCTTTCATTTATGATAACTTGTAGGTGGGAAGATTATGATGTCCACCTTTTTAGATAATCAGATTTAACTAAAACCACATGTAACTTAATTAACTTAATTTCAACAATCATAAAAAACTAATATTTGATTAATATGTCCACGACTAGCCATAGTTACTAATTACCTTGATCATTGTATTTTTTTGTATATCGTATAAATATATCATAATGCTTGTGAAGAGCATTCAAAGTACTTAATCTTCATTTGTTTGTCTATCACCTGATACAAATAATTAAAAAAAATACATATATGTTTGTGGAGATGTTGTAGAGAATATGGATTAGCTTAATGCCAATGCAGTTGTGCACACTAAATCACATTTTTATGTACCCATCAATTTTGAGTGATGCAAACATGCCAAATTCATTCTTTGTCTTCATTGCATCAAGAATGTCTCAAGTATTAGATCTTTATTTTCTTGTAGTCACTTATATAATGATTTAGTAAATTTTCATGAGCATAATGATGTAAGTCAAGCAACTAAAAAGGATTTTCTTTGTAGACTCCCTAATAATACATTAACATGTGATGTCACTTGAATTAATTAATGTTTGTATCCAATGTGTGCTAAAAGGTTATGCGCCGTGCATGGCATTGGCAAAGAGTGAGAAGTGGAGGGTATACAAGCACATGCAGTCGACCTTGTTAAACTCGAAATAAATATTATATTATACATAAAAAAATCATGAAGTACAGTATTAATCGATGAGTCAAAGCTGATGTTTTTCGTACTTGTAATTTGAAAATGGAAGCTGTGCGTGGCGGTGGTTCACGTGACTATACCTCGATATGTTCCGAGTTCCAGTAGCTACAAGACTTGGATGTGTGAGGAAGCTGATGCGGTACTATATAGTACCCAAATGCATTTTAATAAACTGTCCTTAACATCGACATTTTAATTAATCTGAATTTCAGCCAAATCAGGGTTTGTGCACAGACAGATTGCAAATGTATTTTAATAATTAATTAATAATTAATCTAAGATCAAAATCAGGGTTTGTGCACACTCACTTACTACTCATACCACAGACAGATTGCAAATGTTGAACAAAGATAAGAAAATCATAAACACAAATTCAGAAATAAAATACAACAAAATGCTCGATAGGGTTAACTCCATTCATTTTCATTATTCAAGATATATGTTATAATAATAATAATAATAATAATCTATTTTTAAGGTCACGGCCAAGCCAGCACACCAAATTGGTGTATGAGACCCCCTTGTTTATGGGACAAGGGACCCCCCTCTGTCCAACGATTTGACTGGTAAAGTCTACGAAGGTATACATACCCTACCCCCCTCTGGATTTGAACCTGTGACCTCTTAAGAGGAAACACATGTTCTTAACCATTAAGCCCACTCAGGATGTATATATTCACATATGTTCTTGACAATATTATAGGCTTTTAAGTACTTTCAACATTTTCTCCTCAATATATATATTTTTTCTACAAATCTTGCAAGGATTCCCTCCATTGCTCCTTGGTGTGCAATTTTAGAGTTTCTTTCTCAATACTTTATTTTACAATTTCCACAAACTTTCTCTCTTTCAAAATTTAATAATGTTAACAATAGTATTTCTTTAATCTTGTATTTCAAGCTTCCAAAATTCAGTGTTATTAACTTATCATTTTATCTCATTTAATCATCTTATCTAGTTATTAAAAGAGTAGTGAAATGTATGCATTATTTTTTAATACTAATAAATTAAATTGAAAAAATTAAACTTTTTAAAAATAAAAATTTAAAAAATAATTAACCATAATAATCCTTCTCAATGTTTATTAAATCCAAGATTAATATATATTTTTTCACATTTTCATTTATTTATAAAATTAACTTTAACATTCCCATATGGGGTGATCCACAGCACATAGTGCGCATGGCACCACACCCAAAATTAAATGCACCTTCAACTTGGCCCCTTGATCCCTGTGCACAAGACACGAGTGGAAGGCTCTAGCGGACGGAATATCAAATCGGCCAAAGCATTAACACTCTCACGCGAGTTCAGACCACGAATCAGATGGAAGGTTGCACGACGTAGGCTAAACCCCAAACGAAAGGGACCTTTGCCGGCAGCCCTTTTCCATGTGACTCCCGTCGCTGATCATGTCAAAGCTCGAGCTCCGGCTCCCTATGCATCCCATCTCCGGGCGAAGCTCTTGACCACCATCCATACATCATCCACGACGCCCATCATCCACATCTAGTTTTTACCCGTCCCATCTACCACCATCCGTACATCATCCACACCCATCATCCACATCCAAATCCAAAGCCCGCCATCAATTCACCACCTTCCCACACCATCCATTAAATGGTAAATTTCAAATTTATTTAATGGCGCTAAATCTGTCCTGGTAGGTGTGAAGGAGGATGGAAAGGAGTTTCTTCACAGAAGTTGCTCCTGCTCCAATCTAGCAACTTGCTCATGCCAGGACTGTGCTCCAAGCTGCATCACTGTCCGTCTCCTCGTCCAACTTGTAGTAAAATTCAACTTTCATCGATTCCTTGGATAATAGACATTATTGCCTTTTATGCTTTATGTGATATTTGCAAATCTTGTATGATATAGTATGATATAGTGATATAGTCTCTGATATACTGTTTCTTAGTGATATATAATGCTAGAACAAGCTATAATATGATGGCCCCATCACCATAGCTGAAACAGAATAGTTGCTACTAGTTAAACGAATGGATAGGATATTTTGATTGGATAAAGGATATTGCTAGAGTAAGCCTAGCGTAGACCATAATTACCAAGTTCCAATGGAAATTTGAATTCAAATTTTTCTACATTAGCACCATTAGCAGAAACCAGTGGTAATTAATGGTGGTAATTAGCAGGATTTAATTACCACCATTAATTGCCACTAGTTCCTAATAATTTGACTACATATCCATACATTTTGTTCATATCCATATATTCGAATGAACAAAATATATGGTTGGATTTAATTACCACCAAGGAACCAGTGCCTGCCTCTTAGCCTTATTGTTCCAAAAACCATTTCTTTTCTCAACGACCCATCATCACGTGAAAACCATATCGAACTGTAAGATTGAATATGTCCCGAATTATTTGCATTCTAATCGAATTATCAAATTTCTTTTTCTTTAACCTGATTCCGACGAATTTGGTAGCTATGGCGTAGACTACCAGTTAGAGTTAGTCTATCCTCTAGGAAAACGAGCGGTTCACTTTCAGGGAAAAAACCCCTTGAGTCAATGACCAATTAGATAGATTCATGGACAGTTCTTTAACTTAAAAGTGTTTAATGTGTCTCTCCTGTTGTTGTCTATTGCTCCTCTCCTGTAAGAAATGAATGAATCTAGTAATAGGGTGATTTTTCCAAAATCTATAGCAAGCCCAACAAAGTAAGCATTGTCGCTAACCCTCCATATCTACCTTCGAATATCTAACTCACTCAGGCATGTAAGATCCTGGTCTTGATCGCTAGGTCCTGATCGTTCGCTAGGCTGGCTAGAAGGTTCAACCAAGCAGAGCAGAGCTCTTTGAGGGGCCAAAGAAAAAGAATAGGTATAGGGGGGGCACATACATCATCCACCCTTATATATATCAGGCATCCATCCCTTCTATTAGTTCCCACCCTCCTTTCTATTTATTCTCCTCAAATTGCTATGCTCCTCTCTTCCTCTTCCCCTCAATCGCTATGCGTAGGACCGTCAAGGAAATGAATTCATGTTGAAGTTCAATGCTGCGAGGAAACAAAGGCAATAGAATTCTGGTCTTGCACTATTAATAAGAATAGGGCAAGGAAGCAATACAACTTGAATTTCTTTCTTTGTTGCATAGGTGGGATAGACAAAGAGATCTTTCTTGTGCTTTGACGCGCTAATTCATCCTGAACATAGGTAATATGCGGTAATAATAAGGTTGCGTTGAGGGCTACTGGGAAAAGAAGAGAAGAACTCATATCTCTTATAGGGATGGCAAGCATGTCTCCACAATTCATTCTATCAAATTGGTTGATCATCTTAATAAGTAATAAGTAAAATAATCAAATACTAATGAACTAATTCACTAATGTTATAATTTGAAAATTTGATTGAGCACCATCTAGAAATTTGATAAAATCTTTTAATTTTAAAAAAAATCGAAAACTTGTGTAAATTTTCCCTTTCTTTGTCATTTCACACATGTTTGAGTTGTGACATGTGGCACTGCATGAAAGATCTCATTTGTGCGCATCCCATGGAAGTTTCCTTTCATGCAACTTGTGATTTGAAAAAGGTTCTGCAGCGATATTTACATTGTAAAGTTTTAAAAATTGTGGTTTCACACATGTTTGAGTTGTGACATGTGGCACCACATGAAAGATCTGGTTTGTGCGCATCCCATGGAAGTTTCCTTTCGTGCAACTTGTGCGTTGAAAAAAATTATGCAGCGATATTTACATTGTAGTTAATAGAAATTTGAGATTTGGGGGAAGAAGGTAATTGCCCTAGGTTCATCTTCTTTGCATTTTAATACTAACATTAATATTTTTTGTGCTGGTGGCGCTCTTGTTCCTTGTCTTTTACTTTCTGTGATTATGGAGAATTTTACTGCTTGATTTGGAGTTCCAAATACACATACAAGGGACAGCCTCAATCAAAATCAAACAAAGTGTCTTGCTCTATCCAATACAATCCTTCACAAAAATTCATGGTAGTGTAAACAGTGGTTTTATATGAAGAAGTAAGTCCAAAGTGTGTATTTTTGACACATGGTGGATTGCTTTCATGGAGAGAGTTTTGAATAGTTGGTGCAGGCAGGGCTGAATTTGGGGCAACTTGCTATGTGAAAATGTTTTTTCTTCCAAATTGTGAGATCTGGGATTGTGGCATCGAATATTTTGTTTTCTTCCATGTTTGAGTTGTGACATGTGGCACCGCATGAAATATCTCATTTGTGCTCATTCCATGGAAGTTTCCTTTTGTGAGACCCATGTGTTGAAATAAATTCTACAACGATATTTACATTGTAAAGTTTTAAAAATTGTGGTATATCACATTGCAAGATAATTTATTGCATGATTGTAAAGTTTTAAAAATTGTGGTATATCGCAGTGCAAGATAAGTCCTTGGTGACACACCACACACAAAAAGTTAAATCTTCCCGGAGACACCAAAGTCATGATTTTCATGTCACAGCAAAAGATATTTATGATGCAATACAACGCGCATTAGATGCGATATTCACATGAAACACAAAATCTTTAATTCTCCTTAATCGTGTAAATGATGATCATTTGGTAACCTGTTTATCGTTCTGATAAATGTTAGTGACATGATCATTTAAAAATATAACTCACATAGATCCATGTTAGTCTTAGATGATCAAAATTTTTTAAATACAATCCAAATAAAATATAAATTTGGATTTCTTAAGCACGGTAAAAATAAAAGAATTTAAGATATATGCATTTCTCCATGCTCTTTTCAATGCATATATACACACACAAAGATAGGTACTAACATTTCCCTGACCTACTAGTATTCCATCCAGTAAATCCATGAGATCAATCCTCCCAATCAATTTCCTATCATGAAGTACTAAGGCTCTTGATGTTCAAGACATTTCCTTCTTGACTTCTATAAGTTTTCTATAATTCAAACAACAAGAAAAATTCTTATCTCTCCTTGCCAGGATTGAAATTGAGAAAGCAATACATAACACTTGCAAATTTAATCACAAACATGTCCTCTCAAGATAAGACTTTCTTTTTCCAATGTTCAAAAATGTTATCTAGACTAACATATTCCAAGAGGAATTCCTCTGTGGTTTTGTTAGATATGGGTATCCTTCAAGAAAGGATGTTAATAAGCATTGGAGATTTGATATGAAATAACATACTAATGAAAACAAGCTCCGTAAGGGCTCACCCTGCACTTCTTATGATCCCTTACTCCATATAGACTAAGCTTTTTAGATTAGATATAGACTAAGCTTTTTAAATTGGATTTGGTCATATTGGCCATATTTTTATACCTAGCAAAAATAAATAAACTTGGTCATTATACATACTCCATATAGACTAAGATTTTTAGATTAGATATAGACTAATCTTTTTAAATTGGATTTGGCCATATTGGCCATATTTTTATACCTAGCAAAAATAAAGAAACTTAGTCGTTATACATACAATTTGTAATATTGTTGATGCAAAACGATTTTTTTCAAACGCCCCAAATTCTTTGTGTAAATCTCTAATTAGGGTTTAATTCCAAATTGGTGGGTCTTAATGATCAAGCCCATTCAAAATTGAAATATTTAATGTTTGGAATGTGTCATATGGATGGTGGTACGGCCCAGAAATGTGTCTCCCACATGTGGGATGCATTTGTAAGGCTGGAAAGATGTTTTAGGGTTGTACTACATGCATTTTCAATTTTTGTATGAAAATGCACATGGTACAAGCCCCCCTACATGTTTTCTGCAACTTAGATGTAATGTTAAGTAAATATGTCTGAAGGTCTAAGTTTTGAGGTCTATTGCATGAATATTAGTCACACATAAGAAAATAATAGGTTTTAGTTAGCATGTAGATAGGAATATATAGATAAGATAGATAAGATAATTTATTGATGTCCAACAAATTACCACATAAGTATGTTAATGGGACTATTGAGTACAATGTTGTCATTTCAAATCGAGAGCCCAAAATGGTTCCTATAAAAACAAAGATACAAAAAGTAAAGCATGAATCTATGTTAAAGTTGAAAAAACCCTAGACATTGGGTGTGGAAAGACTCACTAGGAGGAGTATGTATAGTTGGGATGGATCCAAGAATTAAAAAAAAAATAATGATGATGATGCAAGTATTTCATGGTCCACTAAGTCCATCTCTCAAGACATCTAAGGATGAATGAAGGAAACTCAAT